>CANXYC010744595.1:0-54018 GCA_948193065.1 Aleurites moluccanus
ATATATTCTTATAAATTGAGTATAATAAATGTTTGTATAGTCATATATGATTGTGGTGTATGTTATATATATATTGATGGAGATATTGAGATTGTTTGGAGATCCAGAGGGATCCTGGTGTCTGAGATGAGATGAAATATTATAGAATTGCTATTTGTATGTTTTGATTTCTTAGGCATAGTCCAATTTTAGAGGAGGTGCTGTCGAATTTTCTTCAGCATTTTCGTAATTAATTGGGTTATATTTGATTGTTGCATGTTATTTAGGTTGTCATTTGGGTTCTACGCGGTACTGGTCGCTTATGCATCACCCGTACCCTAGGACCGCCACGACTTCCGAGATAGGTCGTGACACTTTCTTTTAGCTGTGTATATAAATACTTGTAAAAAAGTTTAGTGAATACAAGTTGGATATTCAACATATTCTGAATTCTTTTACTGTATGTCAAGTTTCCATATCCTCAACATTTTGGTTGAGACAGGTGAGAAAAATTGATATGTGAAATTCATTGCGCGGAAATGGTAACCTACTAACATCAAAAGACGAACCTTACACCAATTTTTATCTTGACCAACTCTTTTGGGCTCCCAGTCACTGACATCGAAGTGAGTGGTGAAATCAGGGAGACCAAAATGCTTGATGTTCTCACAAAAAGCTTATCAACATTCTCCACATTTCTCTCTACTTCATGCTTCTGCAGAGTCAATTAAAAGAAGGTAAATAGTGATAAAATCTATGACTAATATTCTCAGAAAGTTTCAGGAACCATCAAGTATTTTCAATCAGCTAAGTACCAGAAAATGCATACCTTCAGTTCCTTCTCCATTTCTTTAGTTTCAGCCAAAAGCCGTTCTTCACCTATAAAAGGAAGCTTGCATATTCCCTTTCACAATACAATTGAAAAATTTATAGATATCAATAATTATTCTCAAACAAACATGCCTAATGAAAGACGTGAACAACCAAGATGTTATCATGAGAAAGAAATTAGGAAATAAATGGTTAGAATTATTTAGCAAACCTGCCACATATAGAGCTTTCCATCTGTGTCAATTTCAAACTCTGTCCATACGGACAATAAAGTAAAGTAATTGCTTTCTAACATGAAAGGATAAGGCAGTATCCAGGCAAAGTTGCCTCACCAGTAGGATAGAAAATAGTTCTGGAATTCTCATGAGTCATCAACATGTAGTATGCTTTAGGAAGTGCATGAGCACTACATGTGAAAGTTTTACTTTGTTCATTATGAAGATTAAGAGCAATATATATAGGTAATAGAAGGGCAGATTTACCTCCACGGAGGTAGTACATCCTTGACTTGGTCAAAGGGTTTAAATGGAGAACCCTTTGAAATTTCACCTTGATCTTAGCAGGCCCTTCAAATCAGAAGCAATAGGTGCATAATGATAGGGATAAAACCTGACAAAAATTTCCAGTGTCAATCTATAATCATCATTAGGTTGTATTAACAAGGACTATTCATTCCGATTCCGTGAAGGGACTGCTGAAAAATAATATTCAAGCACCCATAGCAGTCCTTCAGTGTACTTTTGTACCTCCAAATCAACAAAAAAAGCTATTTCATCCACTATATCTTAGAAGGCTCAACTGAAGTATTACATATCTACAAAGAATACAAGTATGCAGCTTATTCCAGGATCATGCTAGAAGAGAAACTTCAAAATATAGTATATGAATCATACTGTTTCTTCCACGTGGTCTGAATATCGCAGGGTTTTTCTGCAAAAAATTTCTCTTTGTAATAACTTTTTCTCCAATCTGCAATCCCCAATTTTACCTAGTGGAGAGTTCAACAGAAACACATCATCCGACATTTTAATTCTTCTATGCGAACTTAGTGGACTAACAAAAGACAGTTCAAGATACATGTCTCATACTTTGTCTGTCCAACCTCCATTTTGGAAAAGATCTGCCGAATGCGAGCTTTCAGTTTTTCTTTCAACTCATTTGTATTTTGTAAAAGGAAGATATTAGAAGTTAAACATCTGTAATCACTAACTGGAAAGCACCCACTATTATGGAATAAATACGTTTAAATTAATTATAGTTTTCTGGGGCTATTTAACGACCGATTTGCAAACTTTTCTAAGATATAGTTACCATATCATGAGTTGTTTGGGCACCATATCTAGATATGAAAAAGAGTTGTTCCTCACATCAAGGACCAAAATGACATCTAATTCGTTTTCTTCAAGCTGGAGAGGCATGCGTTAAGCATCAATTGCATCAGTGAAACACTGGAGAAGGCTTATGAAAAGGTTCACAATTAATGTTTAAGTTGATAATTTTGGCACATACTCGATCTGAATATTTTTAAAGGTTTCTAAGTTTCTGGTTACGAAATTATGATCTCTTCTTGAAGATAATCTCTTCATATGTATCAATCCAAAAGATAAAACTTTTCAACTCTTTTTAGTATGATATAATGATTTTCCGATAGGTGTAGATAGAATCATTATAAGATACCAATACAATACAACCAAATATAAATACATGATAATTCTGATAAACCTTCCATATAATTTACCCGCTGCATATCAACCAGGAAACCACCCAGATTCTTGAAATGCTTCTTGTAAACAGTCATCAACAAATCAATTGCACGCTACACATAATAACTCCAAATTACAAATGAATGTTATGCATTATAGAAATAATAAAAAAAAAACAAAAAACAAAAAAAAAAAACAAAAACATTAGTTATATTTTAGAACAATGTATTGATTCCTCATGTATTTCCCAATTAGGCCTGCGGCTTAGAAAATTATTTCCCACTAAAAAGCACGTAAAAATGAATTCATCAATAATAAGGTCAGTATCAAAAGTGAAATTCTCAGGAGTATCTGAGATATTCATGTCAAGCTCCAAATATTCTCTCAAAATCCACACATGGAGAAACTGCAACTACAACAGAAACGTAGACAGAACGGCACAGGCCAAAGAAAATTATGGTACCTGATAAGGCTTTTTAATAAAAAATGCACTTTTAGAAATTCTGTGATCATCTTCAAGCAATCCCCTTTTGGTTTGAAATCTCTAAACCATGCTCTTAACTTCAGTGAAGTTGTTTCCGCTATGCCAAGGCTAGTTTGCAAAGCTGACAGACAGACTGATTGAGGCTCTTGTGAAAGCACATCCTACTAAATAATGAAGCCTAAGGACCAAGTTCTCAATTTACATAGGGACAAAGTGTTGAAGAGTAAGAACTCAAGGTCAATTCAGATATAGTTTTAACTTCTACAAGCCACTGATTATATGAATCAGAAATTGCATGTCAAAGCCCAAATCTATCAATGATATTATTAATTTTTGATAAAATTATGGAGTAATAAATCAAAATCACCTCTCTCACTACGGATAAGTGAAGGTCATGAGTTGCCAAAGCAAGCATTATCAGATCAGCTTCCTGCACATCAAGATTGTAAATTTGAAAATGAAAAATTAGCATTAAAAAATATCAATGTGAAGTAGATTAAGTTAAAAAATGTATTGAATTAGAGTAATAATGAAAATCAAACAATCCTAGAATTTCACATTTCAAAATATTTTAAAAAGTAAATTTCGTCGGTATTTATGGATGGATTTAATTTTTCTTTTTTTCTTTCTTATTCTTACTTCTTTTTATTTTCTTCTTTTTCTTCTTATTCTTCTTTCTTCTTTTTTATATTCCATCTTTTAATTTTTTCTTTTTCTTTTTTATTTTGTTCTTGCTTCTTTCTTCTTCTTCTTTCTTTATTTTTCTTTTTCTTCTTCTCTTTCTTCTCTATTTTTCTTCTTTTTCTTTCTTCTTCTTCTTTGTTCTTTATTTTTTATTTAGTTTAATTAAATATTAAAATAATATTATACATCATTTAATTATTTTTTTCCCCTTCTCCTTCTTCTATTTTTTCTTTTAAATTTAGGATAATTTAGTAAATAAAATACTTTAATCAATAATTTTATTTTAAAATAGTAATTTTAGATATTTTGTTAAATTTGTAATTTAAATAATTTTATTAGTTTAAATTAATACTAAATTAATATTATTTAATTTTAATTTTATAATTTAATTAAATATACAGACAGATTACTGACAAAATTTTTAAATATTAAAAATATAATTATTGGCGAAATATTTTAAATTTAGAATATTTTAAATAAATTTGTAAATTTTTTACCAATAAAATTTTTTAAAGACAAATAAAAAATAAAATATTAACATAATTTTCGTCAATAATTTATCGATGGATGGAAATTACCTATAAGAATTTTATTGACAGAATTTTTCACTGTTATTCCATTGATAAAAATGGAATTTTTATGATGGAAAAATTTATTGATAAAT
Source organism: Aleurites moluccanus (assembly GCA_948193065.1). Taxonomy (NCBI): domain Eukaryota; kingdom Viridiplantae; phylum Streptophyta; class Magnoliopsida; order Malpighiales; family Euphorbiaceae; genus Aleurites; species Aleurites moluccanus. The sequence continues at coordinate 4,346 of CANXYC010744595.1, forward strand.
TGTGAATTTCTCGTAGAAGGTGTTAGTATTTTTTTTTTTTCTTTCTAAGGATTGTTAAAATTACAAAAGAGAAAAATAGGGAAAAAAAAAGTTACAAATAACTAAGATATTATTTTTTAAAAATTAATCATATATAAGTTGTATGCAATTCATTTACAGGAGTTTATTTAGTTATTTAATCATTAAAATGACATGATAATTCTTTTAAAGCTTACCGTGTGAAATATATATAATTATAATTTTGATATTTTAGATATGCATAGTAGATCTATAATTTAATCTTTTTTTTTTCTCCTTTGACAAAAGACAGTTTGGCCCCTTATTAACAAAATCGCAATGGAAAATATGGAAAATATACACAAGGACCCACTTATGCTCTACACTAATCGATCATATGGTAGTCTCCATACAAAACCATGTCAATTTTTTTCCCTTTGACCAAACTTTCAAATGTTTTAGAAAAGTTTAGCATAATTTGGAAAATTAGCTGAAATTTAAAATAGCTAAAACATATTTATTTTATATAATTTTATATTTCAAACTTAAATATAAAATTATAATAATTTCAAATAATCATTCGTTTAAATATGAGCATATCAATTTTATTATAATATTAGAAAGTTTGTGCAAAATGGAAATGGATGGAGTAGGTAGGGTGATGTAAAAGAAGATTCGAACAGACTATTAACTGAATCATGGAAAAACAAGAGGGCTAAGTGATGTGAAAAAAAAAAAAAAAACTGTTAAATGCATATATGTACGATGATGACACTGTCAATATATATATTTGGGAAATTAACAGTTATAGAAATATTGTAACTAAACTTCAGTAAAGTAGAAGGAACGATGCAATTATGATTACCCTTTACTCAAGACTTGTATAAATATTGTTTGCCTATACAAAACAAGATTTGCTTTCATAACTTTACTCATGTGCCTAGCAAACTGCACTCTCACCTAACATCACAAAACTTGTTTACTTTGATTATAATTATTATACGTATTAATTAATTACCCTTCTACTTTAAATAAGAAAAATATCATACCGATTGTTAATTAATAGTATCCTTTTGTATGAGAAAAGGGTTGAAAATCAAATAATATAATTAGGCTTTGGTTATTTGAGTTAATTAATTGCTAGACATTTTGATTATTAATTACGTAGAATTAAAGAAATTTGTATATATCTTAACCGAAGGGCTGAGAAAAAGTAGTATTTTTAGTAATTAAGTAGCATGCGTCTAATTGTAGAATATAGAGAACTATGTTTTGTTTTAGTGGAGCAGGATCCAAAAAATATGCTATACGTAAACAAAACAAATTCATTTCGATTGGAGTGCTTAAGACAAGTGTATTTGCTTTCTCTCCTAATCTAATATTAATTAACGCATTTATAGGCTTAGCCTAATAATAAATATATTTTTTAAATTGGACAACATCAAATTAAGTCCTTTATTCTTAATCGTAAATCAAAAAATACCTAATTAATTTGTTAATTTTATTTATTTGAAAAAATGGTCTATATATCTCATCACTGTGATCTTTAGATTTTGATCAATTGAATCAAATTCCAATTAGCGGTTTAAGATAATTAAAAATTTGACCCAAGTATATCTTAATTTTAATAGAACGAAAGACCTTAATTAGTTCCTGGAAAACAGGTAACCAAGTAAGAGATGAAAAACCTTTTTCTAGTTTTTCTGTCTTTAAATTCAAAGGGTCAGATGAGGACATGATCGACAAATTAATTAAAGGAAAGAAACCTCATGGCACATTTCAATAATTCATGATCTCAAGGGAATTATTGTTATCTAATAAAACAGATAAAAAATGGGACAAAAATTCAAGCTATCAAATTAAGGAAAATTTTTTTTCCATCAAATTAATTAAGCATCAACTGCATTTTTTTCCTTTATATTTTTCCTAGTTAGATATCTTTAATTAATTATCCGGACCTATATACCCCTGTGCAATCATGGATAATAAGTAACTAATGGCCTGATCATTAAAGTGCTCAACAAATTAATTAACCAACAAATTCGACAAGGCAAAGCCAATTAATGTAATCGTCAGGACACAGAAAAGAAAAAACAAGAATTATTAGCTTAGCTAGGAGCAACTTCCACAGAGCAACTTTGCACAAACTGATACTTGATGGCAACTCCGTCGGCAATGGCGGCATTGTGGTCGCGATTGGCAAAATTCATAAAGGCCGGGCAATTGACATTGATACGGTACTTGCCTGAAATCCAAGAACCAACCTTCCATTTGAGGGTGCCGTCGATCTTGATATTGACAAGCACCGCCCCAGCGTTGAGGTCTTGGCCTAAAGCAGCAGCAAGAAAAGGAGAAATAGGGACAGAGTTACCAGACAGGAAAGGGGACCAAATAGTGATATCTTTGTGACCTTGGTAACTCCTAGGCAGCTCAGTTGCCAGTGTTATTTGTTGGTTACGGTAGGAAGCATAAATATCAAGCTTGTCATAGTAAATGCCGATCCTTTCATTTGGGTTTTTGGTGGTGACTGTAACCTGAATATTACTGGTTAGGAAATTTGAGCCTGAAAGACTCAACACATTCACTGTCGCATCCTCCAGGATGAAGCTTGGCTTTTTGGGCTGCAGAATTACCCATACCAGGAATATAACCACCGCTATCAAGATAAACACACCCAACACCGCCCAAAATATCTTGCGGTACAGCTCCTTTTCGTGGTGGTGACGGCAGTTCTTCTCACACATTCTTAATCAATTGCCTGTCAGTACTAGCAAACGCAATGCAACTTATTAATTGCAACTTAATTACTTCCAATAAACTTCTTCTTATATATGCATGTGGTTTGACTATATATATATATATATATATATATATATATAAGAGAAAAGAGGCTATTAAATAATGTTATTTAATTTTGTTATATATTCTATTGGATATACAGCAGTCTCTCATGTGTCCATTTTTAGGTGCCTAAAATTTTTTATAAAAATTTTTAAAAATTATAATTTGATATTGTTTCATATAATGAATCCAATGATATATTTTTTTATGCTAAACAAAAATCTAATGGACAGCTAAAAATATATTATAAATTTTGTGTATTATATTTAACGGTCTAGATTTAATGTGTTTATAATACATTTTTAGCTGTCCATTTGATTTTTGTTTAATATAAAAAATATATCATTGGATTCATTATATGAAACACTATCAAATTATAATTTTTAAAAATTTTTATAAAAAATTTTAGACACTTAAAAATGAACACATGAGAGACTGCTGTGTATCTCGACTCATATTCTATCTATGGATTTATTATTACAATAATATGTGTATAGAGAGAAAAAGAGTATGAGGGTAAAGAAAAAAAATAGAAATAAAAGTTATAATGGATTAAATATCTTTTTACTTATTAGTTTGATAAATGAAACAAAAAATATACACCAAACATAGGCAAAAAATTTTATATTTTATATTATATATACAGGTTAGCTAAGGCCAAATTAAGGCTAAGGCTGAATTGCTCAATTCAATTAAATAACTATTTTGAATGGAAAAAAGAATTAGCAAGTTTGGATATTTGTAACTCAATTACGAGCTGACTAAGTGTGAGATGTCCAGGCAGGGTCTTAACTTAGAGAAATTTTGTCATGGCGAGCCCTCGTATTTTACAAACTGGCAATGGCGAAGTGGAGAGGTGAGTTTTCCGGAGTGGCAATTCGCGAAGAGGAAGTTGGCGAAGAGCTTTGGCGAAGAGGAAAGGCGAGGTGGCATTATGCAAAGAAGTAAAGGAATATGGAATAGTTAATTAGGCTTTGAATTTCAATTACTTTATAACTGTTAAATATTAGTTTTATGTGCCTGTATTAATCAGATTCTCAATATATTTACCAAAAGATATTTTATTTATCAAGTGCATGTGCATGAGGTGAATTTGAAGTTGTGAACACAAATAGCAAATTAATTATATATATATATATATTATTGAAATCATCTGGAGAAGCAAAATCCATTTCTAACAAATTTCAAAAGTAATAAAAAAAATAAAATAAAATTGCAGAACAATATTCAATCATGGTTTCTTTACAAATCAGCAACTTGATATTAAATTAAGAAAAGAATCACTAACCGGAACAGAACGTAGAAATTAGGCGGTATCTTTGCTTCAAATTTTCAGAAGAATTGCAGAGTGTGACCATGGGTTGTATATTGTCTCTTTGTAAATTAACCTAAATTGTGTGTATATATATAATGCAATTTATTAGAAAACACTGATACTTATCGATGGAAAAAAAATCTGAATGAAGATCTTCCCTTAATTCTTTTAAGACAATTAATTAAGGAAAATTGTAACCTTCCATATTCCAATATATTTTATGTATATATATATATATGTGAAGATATATACGTATGATCTTACCAAAAAATGAATCAACACCTCATTTTTTTCAACTAAATAATTAAAAAAATAAATAAGTTGGGCATTATGTATATCTCACTTAAATTTATTGGGTTAATTTCATGCATTCACTATAAAAAATTTTAAAATATAATTATTTGATTAGGATGAGAAGTCGCATCTTAGCAGTTAGATTATAGTAATATAAGTTACCATCATTCCTTTATTGGTGAGATGTATAAATTTAAGTCTCAACCTAACCAACGCACCTTTATGGCTTTATCACTCAACCTATAAAGGTCAAGGTGCGTGATAATCATAATTCAATATTTAAATATTATCTTCCAAAAAATTAGAACTTTGATTAATAAAATGAGAAGCAAACTCATTTTACTAATTTAGTCTATCCTTGAAATTTTTATGACGTTTGAATTCAAATTCTGATAACTTTGCTAATTGAATCACTTTTTTAATAAACCAATGTCATTTTACTGCTAATTGACTAACTTCTTTGAAATTTCCCCATAATCACTTGTTGAAGTTGGTATGATTTCAGAATAACCCAGTATTTTTCCATGGAATAAATACTCGGCCAGAACCTTCTTTCGCATATGCATGCAAATCTAAAAGCTTAAAGTCGAAATTGTCAATATCGACAATAATGCTTGCTGTCAATGGCACGCAACTGAAGTGCCATTTTATCTATATATTAATATTAATTACTATAATTTAAATTTTATAATATATATTTTTGTGCGCATAGATTAACATTAACACACACATATATATATATATATATATATATATATATATAAAACAGACATGTTTATCAAACATTGAAATTGGGAATCACCAAACTTTATTTTGCTTAAAGATTGGATCAAGAATCAGGACTTCCAATTCCAAAGATTGGATATACGACTAATTCATCGTAATTGAGAGACAAGTGAAACCACAAGCACAATATAACCTTAAGGTTTCGTTTGGGAATAAGAATTGGAATTGAAATTGAGAATTTCAATTTCAATTCTAATTCTCTAAAATTAAAATTCTATGAAAGTTATAATTATAACGTTTGTTTTATATAAAAAATTAAAATTAAATAAAAAAATTAATGACGATAAAAATATTTATTTAAGTTGGAAGTGATGACGGATCACCGACGGTGATGGTGGGGGTGATAGTGGATCGTTGGCAATAACGGTTTGGTGAATCAACGTCGCCAACGAGTCATCATCACTAGCGGTGACGGTTCGGCAAGTCATCGTTGCTGATGGTAACGGTCCGACTAACTATCATCGCAAATAATGATCGTCAGGCGGGCTACCATCGCCGGAGGTGGCAGACCACCGTCGCTAGCAATGACGGATCATTGAATTATAGTTAGAATTCTAATTTTAATTTTAGATAACTGTCAAACACAAGAATTGAGAATTTCAATTCAACTCCAATTTTAGACTATCTAAACACTAAGAATTTTTTTGGGTATTGTATAGTTGTAACAGTGGCCCCACGTGAATTTGCCGTGCTTTTATGGGTATCTCTAATATTCTTTGAACCAAACAAATATTCCTCAATTCCTTTTTTTTTTAGTGAATACTAGAAAAATAAACACAAAAAACAATTACTCAATAGGACCAATAGTAGCACCAAACTGAATAAATTTTATTAGAGAGTTAATTTAGGTAATTTGAAGAGAGCATGAGTTATTTGTAATTTTTTTTTTTAATTATCTTAAATACAAAAGTTTGAATCAAGCTATTATAATAAGGTTTTCTATTTGTTTATATACCAGCCCACAAGTAATTTAGAATTCAATTTGGTTATTTGATGGATTACTAGCTCACAAGTAAGTTGATATTCAATCCGGTAGTTTGATATATTGTCAGTCCATAGATAATTTGTAATATGATAGTTATTTAATTTGCCAGGATAGAAATTCGCTCTAACACCATAAAAAAAAATTATTAGAAGGACAATTTTGGCAATTTGAAAAGAACGTGAGTTATTTGTAATATTTTTTTATTATATCGTCTTAACTATAAAAGTATGAATCAAGCCATTGTAATAAGATTCTCTATTTGTTTATATATTGATATTTATTTTTATAATCTTTTAATGTGAGATTTGATTTAGTATTCCAACATAGACACATTAATATCATCCTCCATAATTCGAACTAATCCACTAATAGGCATAGTTTAGAAAGAAACTCCCAAGAGATGCAAGCTTAGCCAAAAAATCTGTATAACTGTCAGCTTTTCTAGAAATGTGATGCGTTGAAACTCCCACTCTTTATTTAAAAGTTGTCTGATATTTGATCTAAATAACGACATGATGTAGAAACTGATTCTCTGCTCAGTTCTAGCTTCACTACCATCTGTGAATCCACCTGCACCTATACCTGGCAATACTTGTGATTCCAAACCATGTTAAGTCTCGTGAAATGGCCCCATAATTCTGCAGTTTTAGCATCACAGACACCTATATTCTGGATAAAATCTATTATCCGTCTGCCTTCCTCATCCCTTAGAGAACTCCACCTCTAGCAGTATTTCATCATTTATGTGACCTGCAAGCACCATATGTATTCAGCTTGACCCATCCAGAAGGTGGTTTAGTCCAGATATTATTATCTCTATTTTGCCACTATAAACAAGGATTAAGTTGTTCAGGAAACATGCTTTGCTATATTTGCTTAGCGTTGTTTATAATATATTGAACTGGCCCTTCAAAATTAGTGAATTCTTCAAAGTGAAACTATTAATTTTGTGTTGTATCATCCCAAAACTGCAAGCATGCATCACGTTACACCTCCTTCAAGAGATTAATGTGCACTTATTGTGTTGTTGGTTAGTCAAAAAAAAAAAAAATATTGTTTCACTAAATATTCTTTCGCTGAAAGCAATGAATAATTTATTCAGCAAGGATAGGAAGGAAAAATAACTATGTTGATTTCAATAATTATTTGCTTGCTCTGCTTATCCTTCAATCTTCCATCGAAACAGAGAAGTATACCAAACATCGAAGAAATTCAGATCAAATTAGCAGATATACCGCAAAAATCAAAATCAGCATCAATTAAAAACACTATACAACTATAAAGATAGATATTCATATTACTAGTCTCAAAAACCTAAAACCATGTAAATCTATACTGCATCAATCATGACAATATATTAAAATTTTCTTTTTTCTTGAAAATAAAATTACACTTTCAAGTTAGTAGACCAGATAACAAAGATGAAACTAACAACTCTAAATTTCACTTGCGCAAAAACCTTGCAATCCCTAGCTCCGCCAGTCAAGTTCCACGATCCACCACTCCCCGAAATCCCAACGGCCACATTGTCGCACCAAACTCTTAGCAACTGCCGCTACGCTCTGAATCCACCTACCTTAAACCCAACATCAGCCATCACCCTCAAACTGAAACCCACTAAGTCATGTGCCTTGTCCCCATTTATACCATCCACTACCCACCCGTCAACTTAAGAGTCGACAGCCGAGATTGCCGCATCCATCGTCGTCAAATTCTTAGTATCCTGTTTGAACGATGGGATTCGAGTTTGAGATAGTATCTCTGATTTGTAAATAATCGAGCACATGATTGCATCGTAGGAGATTTTGAGTTTCTTGGTCGGGTTATAAACCTGGAAGCGAGTGTTCCAGTTGCCTGTCAGCCTCTTCGAGGATGTGGATGCATTCAAGTTGGTAACAGAAAGAGAAATAACATGGAATTCAGGGCGGTGTGGGCGAATGACAAGCCAACATATGAAGAGAATGGTAAAGAAAAAGGACGGTGATGACAATAACAGCTGCAACTAAATGGCAGAACAGGGTGGCATGTGGGTTGGGAAGGGGGCACAAGGTAGCCAGTGGGGGTCTAGAAGGATCGGCCATATCGAATGTTAAAAGAGAGGAGAATAGGTTAAATTGATAATGGAGATTTGTGGAGAGAGATTGTTGTGAAGTGGGAATTGATTGATTGGGGTTTTTATTTTGGGAAGCTTATTAGGGGACTTTCTACTCCAAGCAAAATGAAAGGAATTCTAAAAAGGCATTATTCTTGATTTTTCCAGTAATGACATGTCTTTTATTTCGCTTTGTTTGGTTGAATGGAAGTTGAGAGAGAGAAAAAAAAAATAGAAATTATATAATTTTTTGTTTTGTTTAGTTAAGTAAAAAATTGAGATAAATGGAGGAAAATTATGGATTTAATAGGTATGAAAAAATAATTATTTTTTCTTAGAAATAATAATTTAAGAAATATTTAGTTTTAAAAATATTAGAATTTTTTTTCTTTGATATCTATTGTGTATTATGTTGCGTATCAAATGGATATAAAGAAAACTTTTGTTAATATAGATCTACAAAGTTTTTAAATTAAACAAATCTTTATATGGTCTAAAAAAGTATCTAAATTGTGATATCAAAAATTTGATAAGGTAGTAATGAGCTTAAGATTTAAATCCAGTTATTCTGATAAATGTCTTTACTTTTATTTTGTGCCAAATAAGGTTGTAATTATTTGCTTGTATATGGATGATATGTTGATACTGGGTATAAATCTTTCTGAAGCAAATGAAATGAAAGTCAAATTGACTAAAACTTTTAACATATATGATCTTAGTATAATAGACACTATTCTTGGTATGAAATTAAGTTTTACAGGGCAAGAAACCACCCTTAATCAAGCCCATTACATTGAAAACTACTTTCTACATGGGGATACAATGAGTGCAAAGTGGCTGAGACACCATATGATCCTACTAAACGACTAAACCCTAATGAGGAAGCTAGCGTGAATCAGTTGAATTATTCGAAAATGATTGGTAGTCTTATGTATGTAATGACTTACACTAAATCAAACATAACCTTTGTAGTTGGTATGTTGAGTCTTTTTATTAGTAATTCCAATCAGGAGCATTGGAATGCCCTTACGAGGTTGATAAGATATTTTCAGAGTACTCTAAACTATACTCTCTATTATAGTGACCATCTTTCTATCTTGTAAGGTTTTTCTGATGCATCGTGGTACTCAAAATTAGGAGACAATAAATCTGTCAGTGATAATATTTTTACACTAGGTGAAGCAGCTATTGCATGAAAATCTAAGAAAGAGACTTGTATTGCTTTGTCGTTTATAAAGTCAAAACTTTCTGCTTTAGCTTCAGCAGGAGGAGAAACAGATTGAATAAGAGATCTGATCTTGAATATTTCATTGACTTGTTTAAAAATTAATTCTTTAAGCAAATTTTGTGATAATCAAATTACAATTTTAGTAGTGAAAAACTCACTCTTTAATGGTAAGAGGAGATATATTAAGCTGAACCATATCATGCTGAATTATTTTATAAAACATGGTATCATTACTTTGGTCAATTTGTGATTGAAGGATAATATGGTAGATGCTCTCACAAATGGACTAAATAAAAATCGAATATTCAAAATTGTGGGGGAAATGGGGTAAAAGACCATATAGATAGGTCTTAACCTACATTTGTGTTATTTTGAATTTTCGAATCTCCATTTGTTAATTAAGATAAACACTTGATAATATTTTGTTGATGTCTACAATTATTAATATATCATTTCACATTTGATAATACATTCATTTTTTAGCGAATTGTCTCATTTCACATATAATGAGATAATTTATCGCTATTTAGATGTTTTATTTAGAGCGGTTGTATCATTTCATAACTGATTATGCAGCTTAACTAGATTTGACCTTGACAGCTATAACATTCCACATAAAACATGAAATGGTTCTTTTGAAAAAAAAAAATATTTAGGTCTTATTCTTATAAAAAAAACTTAACATTGATACTTATTGGTACTGATATTGATGCATATTGTTATTAATATTGATGTTTGTTAATATTGATATTTATTGACATTGATATATGAATATTTTCAGTCATTATGGTATTGTGAAATGATTGGATTAATATAAAATTCATATTTGGTAACTTACAGGAAATGATGAAAATGGAGTAGATCTCAACAGGAATCTTGAAGAGGATGATTTACTTGATAGATAATTCATCCATAGCTATGAACTGTGGAAGACTATTATATCTTTTTTTTTATTGAATAAATAGTTTACTTGCATATGAAACTACGCATTTTGATTGTGTTTAATTAATTTCTAAAGCTCTATGTTTTGTTCACTTATAAGTGATACCTATTGATTTTGTTTACTTGAATTTAATTTGTTTATAAAACTTATAGTGTGCGTAAAAAATTTATGTTTTTCTGTAATAAAACTTTTTGTGATATGAATGATTCAATATTTTGATTTGAATATTATATTATTTATTTATTGAATTGTGCTGTATATATAAAAGATAGGAGAAGATTATTGGACATTTAATAATAACCTTATGTATGTTTTAATATAAGTTAAATAGATAATGAATATTTATAGTGGACTTATATGGAAAAAATGTCTATTAATTAGTAAATTTAATGTATCATTATATATATTAGTTAGAAACCGCATATGCTAGACATGGAATGTAATGTTTCATCCAATTATACTAAAACCCTAATAATATTTGTAAAAGAAAAAAGTTGACTATTTTTTTTTTTTCAAGCAAAAGGGAGAAGAGGGAGGAGAATTCGTATTTTCAGCTATGATTATGATTGAAAAAGAAAATGGTTTTTTAAACGAATGGCTAGAATCTCTGGTATCATTCCCTTGAGCATTCTTCGCCAGAATAAAAGATTTCGGAAGGTGCTGGTGGAGCATGAATGCGTGATAGTTCTTGTGAAGTTGTGGTTAATGGGATATTTTACTCATTCAAATTATCAAGCGGACTTTGAAGAGGAATTGGTGTGCGAACTGGCTTGGACTTCTTGGAAGCTGCTAGTCAACGGAACACATTTCTAGGAAGCTTCTCCGCAAGGCATCTATAGCTTTTTAGTAGTGGAATGTCCCATCCTAAATTATGTGTAATGATGTATTCTTTTTTATTTGTTTTCCCTTATTTACCAAAAAATAAATAAATAAATAAAAAAGGTCAAGCACGAGAGGCCGGGCAGCAATCAGGGTTTCCGTTTCTTCCTCTCATGATCCTTAAAGTTTAAACGACAAAAAAAAAAAAATGGAAACAAGAACTAATTAACGTCTTTCTTTGATAATATTCTGAACTACAGAAGCAGAGGAATTAACAAAGTAATCAGAAAAAGAAAAAACAAAGCGCATAGAACGCAGAGGTTCCACTTGCTTGTTGAAAAAAATAAATTGAGGGAAAAAGAAGACCACAAACCACCACGTGTTTTAAGGGGAAAAAAGAAAAAGAAAAGAAGACATGCTCTATCAATTCAAATTAAGCAAGCAACCTTTCCCTGCACTCATGAGCTTCCCTGTTCCCTTGGTAGATAAGAATTCGACAGTTAAAGCCAAGCACCTAACACGGAAGAACCTCTGCTTGCTTGGCCAAGCTCCAACTTCATACTTGGTTCTAACAAGCATTTCAACACTGAAGTTCACAATCTTTTTGCTCCAATCATCACTTACATCCTTGAATACGTCTAATTTTATCGATTTAACTGAGTCCCTGTCTAGTACTGCCTTCAACTTTTCCTGACCCATCTTAGGAACATAGATACTAGTTTCTTCCGCAACTCTCTCCGACAAGATGGTTTTTCCATAAAACACGAGAATTTTGACATGGTCAATAACAAGGTTTGCCTTCTTGTTTGTGTTATTCACAGCCAATTCCATGTCGTAACTTGCAGTAAATCGTGAATCAGACACTGTGATATTGGATATGGAGAGGGAGTTGATTCTGAAACTGGGATACCGAGGATCAATAATAAGCCATGCAATGATGCTGACAAAGCTTAATATAAGAAATGATGTGATTAATACCAGCATCAGACGGGGAACACGGTAATCTAAATTACTCTCTAATCGATTTGGCCTTGTTGCATCAGAATTAGTACGGTCGCTATTTATTTGAAGGGCATTGGAACTGGAACTTGAAGAATTGTTACGAGGATGATCCATACAGAAGATCTTTGCTGTGCTAGCTATGCTTATTGTCTTTGAGTAATTATTTAAGATACATAGCAGCCCTTTTTAATGTAAATAACATGTGACGCGTATTTCTCCGCAACCTAAATTTTCTATCGCCGAGGTAAGAGGCAAGGAAAATACCTCTGATTGTGGGGATGAAGCTTCCCATATTGCTAAATCCTAATTCTCCCATTACATGTGGCAAAAGCGCATAAAATGACGTGCAAAAGTGAAAAAAAATAAAATAAAATAAAAGGCGCGCTATATTCTATACGTGTTCTCTTGGAAGTAAATGAGAAAGCAGCCAACGATTATTACAACTCGAATACACTGCATGCTTATTAAAATATGATCAAATTAGAAAAATTAAGAATTAAAATAAAAATTAATTCGATTATTTTCATTTACCTGATCCTAAAAAATTATTTAAAAAATTAATGAACTGAATCAATTTTTCAATTCGGATAGATAGATTTTTTTTTAATTTTTTTAATTTTTAATTAAAACGATGTTATTTTTATTAAGTAAAAATGATATCATTTTAAATTAAAAGAAATTAATATAATTTCATTAACTTTATTTTAATTTTATCTGATATCAAAATTATGATCTTATTGCATGTTACTCTATTATGTTTGAATAATTAAATATGCATAACTTATTATATATATATAACTTTAATTTAATATTATTAGATTGACACCATAAAAAAATTATTATCTTATATAAATTCTTAATTTAATCATAATTACACTATATTTATTTTTATCATATATATAATAAATGTCAAATTATATATATATATATATATATATATATATATCAATTTATTTTTTTTATTTAATCGATTCAACCCAGATATTTTCACCGATTCGATTTTGAAAACATTGCAACACGATAATTCGGTTCTGAAAACATTGCAACATTGCAACACGATGTACGCGCACTAATACAAAACAAACTGATCAAGTTTGATGCACTAATATAAACAAACTGATAAATAGTTAACAGGTTTTATCACTTTAGAAAAATCTTGTAAAAGATACAACAGTTACCATTAAAATAACTATTTTTAATAAGACAGGACACTCGTTAAAAAAGTTAGATAACGAAATGGCTGAGTACAAAATTCAAAGTCCTGGATGGGTAAACAGAGTGCCAAAAGTCATAAGCATTCAGACAACCAGAAGCAACAGATCAAGCCACCTTCAGAACAACCAACAAGACCAAAGCTATACATCATGCTCTTCGTTATTGTAATCTCAGACATCCAATGGCCAATAAGGTATATTTATCACAAATCAACTAGGAAGAATTTTAATTATATATTTGCCGTCATAACTTGAGCATCGGCCTTTTATTAGGAACCTAATTACTTTTTACTTGATCAGCAAAGACTAACTATAACAAATGCCCTAATAATTAATAATATTTGCACCGAAACGTCATTTTCACTGATTAGAACAGCGTATCCATAAAATTGGGTAGGAAAATAATTTGTATTGGTCACTATGTACAAAACAAAGTGCGAGTGAAAGAGTTACAAAATGAGGCAAGGAAACCAAGAATAAAAGAAGAAGGTAAGGGTCGTTTGTTTCTTGTTAAAAATTCAATGGAACTTGAATGTGTAAAAGTAATAAAAAAGCTAAAAATTACCAGACAGACATTGATGCACATATAACAAGAGCTTACCATCGATATAATGATTCATGAACTCCGTCCGCTATCATCAATCATCATTCCTTTGAAACTCTTTGCCAACCAGATAGCAGTCTCCCTTGGGGAGACTTTATCTTTCCCAAAAGGTTTCAAAACAACGCCAAGCTCTTCCAATCTGTTTTGCTCCAGTAACTCAGCAGACAATTCTAGAAGCCCTTCAAGTGCCTCTGCCCTCTGCCTAAAAGACTTGACATCTAAAGTTTCCTTTGCTGGTGCTTCCTCTTCTGTAATAGGAGAGTTAGGTTTTGTTGGTTCAGGAGTATCTGAATTTGGAATTGCATTTGTCATGTCTATTTCTTTTGTACCAAAATGATCCAAAATGTTTGATTTCAAAGAACGATCTGATACATTTGATTTCAAACTCGTAGCTTCAGAGCAACTTGATGATTTTAGAGTCAAAGGTTTAGTCACATTTCTCACCTCTAATTCATCTCTTACTACATTTAATAGCTTACCAACATCAACATTTTGAACCCCCATCTCCACAGTTTCCATAACTGGCTGCTCACTCCCAACACGAAAAATGCTGTGTCGTATAACATGTATGACATCATCAAAAGCAGGAGGAAAATGGGTAGCAGTTGATTTCTCAATCGTTGGGTTTTGCAAAAAAGGTCCTTTTTCTGGCTGACAATTCTTTTGGCTGGTTGATATTGCTGACATAAAGGAAGGAGTAGTTTCTGGAACTGATGATAGCAGTTCTCTTACTGTGAACTTGTTATCACCACTAGACATAGATGTAAGATTTGACTGGAGGACAGTATCAGGCATACTTACAAGGGCATTATCTTTACAAATCGGTACTTCTTCAAAATTTGGGACTGACAGATCCGGAAATGCACTTGAACTCTCTTTCTCATTACCAACAGCAGTATTCTTCTGTGGACAAAGGACCAATTCAGAGGTTTCAAATGAGCGAACTACAGATTTATGATTGCATCTGTGATTTTCATGCAGTATATTTTCAGATAACTTGGAATGCCAAAGGGAAGCAAGCACACAGCTGCATGGATGTGATTCTAAGTTTTCAGTGAAAGCAACCATCTCACCGTTTAGAAGTGTCTGTTCTGTAAGGTCAACAGATGTGGCTGTTGCATCATCACAAAGCTCAAATGCATGAACTGACACTGAAGATGAGACAGAATTATTGCTATCTGTTTGCATCCCTTTGGAAGTTCCAACTACAGCTTTCTGGAACTCTTCTCTGAACTCCTTTGAGTGATGTGTAAGGCAATTATCGGCCAATTGATCAAGAGTATTTTCAGGTTCCCGGATTGCTTCAGTTGTTGGCTTTATAGTATTGGCGATGACATTTGGAGCATTATTCCCCACTTGTCTAGTCTGTCCAGGAAATGAACATCGCCTATTCAGATTGGAAGGAGTTCTTTGTCTTGACTTTACAGCAAGTCCATCATCAACATGCTTTAAGGGACCAGATGGAGGGACACCATCATGTCTGGGTTTGGTCTTTGTAGAGTCAATTATCGGTAACTGTACAGTTACACTTGCAATATAAGTGACCATGTCGATATGCATATAAAACTAAGAAAAAACAGTCAGGGATTCTGATTATACCTGATGCTTCAAAGGAGGTGATCCCTGAATCCGTTTTGTAGAATCAAAAGCTAACTTTGCTGGAGCAACAGTTGGTGCATCTGCATTAGCCTTCAAAGTAGGAGTAAGGGCATTGGGTTTGAGAACTTTCGGAGAGGCTTCAATGTTATTTCGTTGTGAAACTCCAGCCTTTATACGGTTGCCTCTCATTGGGGAACCGTTTTCTCTAGCTTTTCCATCTTTTAAGGCCATCTTAATGCTTTTAATTATCTTCGGTTGCTTTGACAAAATGTTAGATCCATGTTCATCATGATAAGGTTTCACCACCCTATGTTGTTCCATTTCACAAACAGCAGGACTATTTTCTTCTTCACTTCGCATGCAATGTTCATTGCCATCTTCATCATCCATAGAAGCTAAATCTGTATCAGTGGCTTTATGCTCACAATTTGAGACCATTGCTGTAATATTTCTATCACTTGAAAGCAAACTATCTTTGTCACTACCAGAGCTATTACTGTTCTGGCTTTCAGCCATACTTTTCCGAGAATCTCGACGTGTAGAAATGGGCTTCTCAGGGGAACAGGTTGTTGGGGGAGTAAAGGATGGACGATATTGATCAACATAAGGCTGCAAGTAAGGATGCTTCAATATCTCAGATGCCTAATCAAAGAAAATCCAGATTGTTAATATGAAGTCCTGTCAGCAAGGATTCCTAAAAATAGACATTTAGGGAAGATGCTTACACTAGGCCGATGCTCTGGATTCTTTCTCAGCATGCCTTTGATCAATGTTTTCCTGTGCATAAAAAGATTAATTATCATTGTTATGCAGTGGTCCAAAGGTTGATGATTATCAGTATTAGGGATAAAGCCAGAAATAGAAGCAACAAAGAACCTAGTTAATGCCTTAGCCATCCAATTTCCTTGAGATAACCAGGGTGGATTGACTGATTCAAATGAGATCCACTTTACCATGGAGGTATCATTTGGATTTACCAAAAATTTGTAGGCTTTGGTTGATCATCAAGCCTCGAGGAAAGTAATCAAGAAAATATGAAAGATAAATAGTTGAAGCTATTCTCAAATGCAAATTGTTGATGGGGCAATTTAATAGGAAAATATTTTTAACTTTCCCATGCTTCATGACAAAGCAGTCAGTGATATGGTCCACATTAATACCTAATAACTGAAAATGCAAAACATAAGGAGAATATGACTATTGTTTGTGGAGACACCTAGGAAATCAAATATGATATATGACATAACAGAATATATTATACTTCATAACGTCCCAACTGGATTGATTTGAATATCCACATGGTTGATACAAGACTATGAATTAAAGATAATTAATATGTCTTCTATAATGGAATGCCTGCAAAGCTAAATGTGTTTTTACCAGTTGTGCTAAAGAAAAATGAAAAATGTAAAAGTCTTGGAAGTGATAAATGCAAATAATTAAAAACAAATCAATTTGAAGACTTGTCGTTGCAGCAAATGCCATGGAAACTTTTCTGTCAAACATAGGATAAATAACCAAATACTAATATTAGGTAGGCTATACGACCAAATATTTACATTAGGACATCGATGCATAGATTGTGGGCATTCAACAAATAGCAGTTTCCCAGTGATCACCCAGTTTAAATTTCCAGAAAGAAAATATAAATCTATGATGTTATATATTATCTAATACATTATGAAAATAAATTTTATAAAAGTGGATGGAGACTTACAAGGCCGGAGAGTAGCAGGAAGGCAAAGGACCAATTGAGGAACGATTTATCTTGCTTATTAAACCTGCCATGTCCTGGAAAATATATTGGCAATTAGTAAATGAAAATAAAGTTGTGAAACTCATGTGGTTAATATACATAAAGCTAATCAGGTACAGAAACCCTTTATTAGAAACTTAACATTAATCCCTTCATCATGACATACTTCCAAGAAGTAAAAAACTGATATTCTGGAGTGAGCTGTAAAGGCTTTCGCCTTTACATTATATTTTATGCACTGACCACAGAACATGCATCCTTCATAACTATACACTATACAGGAGTCCATGGTTTTGCAAATTATTTCACTCCACAACAGCCATTGAAATGAAAGGCAAGCTGATCCCATTAATAGGTATTCACGATGATCAAGAATGCTTTTAAATTTCAAGAAAAGATTAAAGTTCATGAATATTAGTGTTATGCAATTCCATTCTGCTGCATTGCTAAAAAAATATAGAAGAAAAAAGGAATATAAACAATAAAAAACAGTGCAAGCAATCATGTTCCAAATTTTCTGCATCAAAGTATATGTCAACACCAACTAGAATTGGTAGGTGACTGGTAACAAATTATGCAACCAGTTCTATATAACAACCAGAGAGATTGATCTACATTTAAACAAATTGTAGGGGCAAGAATTAGCATGCAGAGAAGATTTTCACAAAATCCATAAGAAATGGTCAGGAAAATTAACATGATAAATCTTACAAAAGCTTTGAAAGCAGGGCGATGAGCAGCCATCTCATAAATACAGCATCCTGATCAACAACGAAGCATTTTAGCCAAAAACAAAAAGGAGGTTTAAAATTTTACGGAGAAAATCTAGAAGGAACATACCCAAAGACCAAACGTCTGATTTGAAACCATAAGGAATATCTGCAAGAAGTTCAGGACACATGTAATTGGGAGTTCCAACCACCTACACATATAGGTATAAAACATCAATTAGTTTCAAGGTGGTGAGATAAATCTCTTAATTTGTGGAATTACTTATTGACTCTCTTATTGTCAAGGGTAAATAACTTCAAAAAGAATGAACCCTTAAGTAAATTTTACAACTTGCAAGTACAATGGTTCCGAAAAGCAATTTAATTCCTGAACGCAAATAATATTGATGAATCATTTGATATGAGCTTGTTTCCTTAACCAGAGTTCTGTCATTGTAAAAACGAAATAAGTCTTGAAAGAGAATACATCATGATCTCATTGTAGTTTAAGTGATTATACTTGGTGAAAACTGAAAGAAAACTTTGGTCACATGAACTTCAGGTGTACTTAGCAAGAAAAATAGAAAATGGCCGCTACCTTTCTAAAGAAAAGTTGTTACACATATAAAATTAATGATGTTATTATATTTCTTATTGAGTCTCGGACTAGATAGTTCCAAATGCTCCTATTTAATGTACTTCTAACACAATTACCAAAAAAAAAAGGAAATAGGCAAGCGCTTTCATTTCTACATAAAATAGGCAAATGACAATAAGAAGCATCCAAAACAAAAATTAACCCAAAAAGAAAGGAATATACCGAGGAGGCCAAGTCATCTGCTTTCAAAGTTTTAGCAAGTCCAAAATCCCCTAGATATGACCAAGAAAAAACATAGAAATCAATATAGCAAAAAAAATAATGAAAGATAACTAGATGTAAATAAAAGGAACTCACCAAGGCGAACATCCTGATCTTTTGTTAGAAAGATGTTGGAACACTGCCAAAAGAGCAGCACTTGTATTATTCAGTTTATAACATCTTCAGATCCAACAGATAAAATTCAAAAAACTAGTGCAGATACATAATCACATACTTTTAGGTCACGATGCAGAACAAAATTGCCATGCAGATATTCAACAGCTAAAAGTAGTTGTGTAAACCACTTGCAGAGTTTCTGAGCAATTAATAACAACCGACAAAAGTACAGTAAGTCAATATTTGGACCTGATAAAAAGAAGTAGAAATCAAAACTAGAGAGTAGTTCAGATTACCTCTTCAGGAAAATATACATCATTTGATTTTTTCATCAATTCACCCCTGTCAGAGATGTTATAAAGTGCAATGTGAATTTCATTCTGTAACTTATCCAAATCCTACAAATCACATTTGTACTAACTATTGGAAACTCACATATCTCCGCCTTCACAGTATCCGGTGACAATGCAAACATAGCAACCCTACATTACAAGATAGGAAATCAGTCATTCAATTTCTACAAAATCGAAATACGCACAATAACTGGCGAAAAAAAAAAGCTCCAATTTGGTAAAACTTTGCCCTCCTTCGATATTCCCCTGACAGTACCTTCTCAACCCATGCTTCTTTGAATTCTACGATATAAGGGTGTTGAATTCGCGCAATAAGAGCCATCTACAATTTGCAATGTTTCCAACAAATAAAGCAGCATTAAGACGAATGCTAAATAATTAGAAAAGATAGATAGTAAATTAGACGTGAAAGTAGCAGAGAGACCTACTTCTTGATGAGCAGATCTCCTGCATCGCTCAGTTTGCCTTGCTAGCCGGATCTTCTTCAACACATACCTAACAATTGAAAAGGAAAATGTAATAAAACACAATCAAAACGAATTAATAAAAAATTGAACATATTTAGGTAATTTGTTTATATACAAGTAGATGGAGAGAGGGAGAGAGGTACTTCTTCTTCTCGGACTTGTGGTGAACGAGAATGGCAGCGCCAAAGGCACCACGACCGATCTGCTCCATGATCTCGTACTGATCCATTCGAGATTCCATCACTATCTCTCTCCAATCAATAAATCAAATATCCCAACAAGTAATCCTGAAAATGATCACTCCCAGAAAATTGAAATCCTAAACAAATTCTCACATCACAACATTTTGATTTTCGTTTTCAAACATTTTGAATGTCCACCAAGTCCTTCTCCTCATAGATCCAGCAATTGAAAGACTTACAGAAGATTCATTTCAGCAGCAATGGCATGGAGTTGGGACCGTTTCTCTTGAAACGAATCATTTGATTCCTTCCTTTGATGTGTATTTTTTCGCAGTCAATAAAGGGAGAGAGAAATCCGTGATTCACTTCTTTTCGAGTAATTTTTTGCATTTGAATGTTTAGTCTCTAGCTTTTTGTCCTCTTTATCACTCTGTACTCTCTCTACGGAGCCCAATTAAAAAAAAAAAAAAAAAAAAAAAAAAAAAAAAAACCTGTTCTTTGCTACATTTATGAATAAGTTGTATTTTAGGTAACTACTAACAAGAGCATAGTTGCGCACCCTACTAGTTAACCCAGGCGTCAAAGATTCAGTCCACTGTAATAAAGTAGTCATATGTTTCTCTTCTCGAGTACAAGCTAGAAAACTCATGAGGATGCTTGGTTCTACGCCGACACCACCAGCTGGTGCTGGTCTCTACAAGCTCCCTGGTAGTTGAAAGCTTATTTTTTGGGACTGTAATATATTGGCTTTTAATAAATTAATCTTAAGTCTTAACAATCATAATTGATAATTATTTTCAATGCAACACTGCCATTGAAGTTTATATAACTGCTGCTGTGGATTGCCCCACTCCCAAGGATTCAGTATTAGATAAATTGATATTGGGCTGATACAGCCATACAGGAGTTGTGATTAAAAAATAAATAAATAAATAAAAGCCAGTTTTTTTTTTCTATGGGTAAAAGCCAGTTGTTAGTATTTCCTATTGTCAGCTTTCGAATTTATATATGGGGTGTTTAGGAGTGATTATGAGTTTTCCGATTTATGAGAAAAATGATTATGAGCAGTAAAATTATGTATAAAACAGTCAAATAAAGATTAGATCCTCTTATATTTGTATGGATATAATTATCATATTTGTGTTTGTTAATTTAATAATAAATGGTTTTTTTAAGAGAACATAGAAATTATATTAGATAATACAAAGAAAATACAGGAATTAAAATACAAGTTTTAGATCAAAATCCAAAACTAAAAATCTTAGATTTTCAGTGCATCCCTAAATATAACTTTAGAGAAGAAAAAAAATGAATAAAGGTGTCATATACTATCTTAAATTTGAAAAAAAAAATATAGAAATTAAAAATTCACAGAGAAATTCTTTAGAAGAGTGTAGATAAAACTAGATCTGAAATATCGATCTAATTAATGTAAACTTTGGACATCTACTTGCAACTGATAGCTCAATGGTTCACTTAAATAAAGAAACATGGCTAGAAGGAAGTTCAAAATTACAGTGAAGTATCATTGTTGAAGTTTTTTCTTCTCCGAGAAAAACAACTTATAGAGGTAGAGGTGATCATAAACTAACCAAACAGAGAAAAGAAACTAATCTAGCTAATACTTAGTAGAGATGTATAAATTTTTTGGGCTTTAGGAATGCAGGCAAGTGAGAACAGGAAGGCAGAGAGAAAAAACAAGCATATCTAAAGCAAAATTGAATTATTTTAATGATAAATGATTGAGATTTTATTAAGAACGAATTTTGAATTTTGAATTTTTCATAAATGAATAATTAATTGTTTATTAAATAATTATAAAAAGCCAACCAATTATTTTAATTCAAACGATTAATATTTGCATAAACACAATAAATCGTGTTTTGTAAAACATGGAAGGATATATGGAGTCATCACATCAATTTTTATTATGGATAGTCTTTTTATTTGTAAGTAAAAATTTATACATATAATTATATAATATCTTTTTATTATTTTTCAATTGGTCTAATATATTTTATTTATATTAATATTAAAAATTATCAACAGTTAATATTTAAAATCTAATAAAAAAATAATAGTAGTAGTTTGCATATGTTAAAATGTTTCTAAAAATATATATTAAGTAAAAATAAATTAAAATTCTCGAAAAGTGCAAAAAATGTATATTTTATAACTAAAAGTTAACTTTTAGATCAAAAATTAAAATTTACAATTTTTGAACTCAAAAATTAACTTTTAAACTAGCTTTTATTAAAAAAAATAAAATTTAAAATAATTACTAATAATTGAAAAATTATTTATATTTATATTTTAATTTTTAAATATTTTAATATTTATATGCATTCACATTATTAAATTATATTAAAATATAAAATTATTTTTATTAGTATATTTTATATGTAATATTAAAATTATTAATAGCATATAATTAAAATTTACCATTCTATATAATTAATCTCTTTATTTATTATTTTACAATTTAACTCAGCAACTTCAATTGTTGAATTAACAAATACTATATAATCATTTACAAATGGGATAAGGTATGATTTTGATATTAATTTTTAATTTTAAGATTAAATTATAGTTTATTAATTATTTTTTAATTTATATAAAATTCAGTAATAAAAGTCAGTTGAAAGAAAAATTAAAATTATAAATTTTAATAACGTTAAAATTAAAATTATATATAAAAAAAATATTAAAAATTGATGTGATGCTGATATGATTTTAACTTATCCCTTTACAAATCTATTTGTGAATAGTAAATTGCTAGAAGTTGACCACTATCCTTAACAATTAATTAATTAACTACTAGTTGCTCACTACTTACATCTTAATAATTGACCGCCTAAGTTTGACCACTGCCGTTTAACGGAACAAATTCTTAGTGTGTTTAATCAAATGCTAGTATGAACTGTTTGATGAAACTAATTATTGGATTTAATGGGTTGGATCAGGCATACCATGATGGGTGAAAAGAATCATATTTATTAAATAATAAATTAATTATAATTAATTAATTAAAATAATATAAAAAATAATATTATTAAATAAAAAAAATTAAATAGGATATAAATAATATTATCTGAATATCCTAAAATCTAATTTTAAGATATTTTGAATAATATAATTTTTCTTTAATAAAAAAAAATAAAAGTATAGAAAAGAAAAACTCTCTCTTTGTATGTAAATAGAAAATTCTCCTAAAATCTTATTCAGGATAGTGAAGAAGCTGTGATGTTTAGGGATGGCAATGGGGTGGGAAATTTCCGTTTTTCACTGGGATTTGCTTTGAACGGGGTGGGGATTTCCCGATTTGTCTCCCCATGGAGACGGGGATGAGAAATATTTTTTTCCAGTTAGCGGGGACAGGGCGGGCACGGGGAGTGTATTCTCCACCCCGTGGGGATCCCCATTCCCGTCTCCGTGGGACCCGTTATTATACTTGATTAATTATTATATTTATTTAATTATTCCTTATATAAAATTATATTAATTAATAACACACACACACACACACATATATATATATATATATATATATAAGGAATAATTTGTTCAATAAATAATTCTTATGAGATTATTGGAATTTATTGAGAGCACTTATTAGATTAAATTTGTTCAAATACTTATAATTTAATGTATACTGAATTTTTAATATTTTATTAAAAAATATTACTGAATATTTTTGATCTATTAAAATATTTATATTTTAATTATGTTTAGTTGATGTTTTGTGTGTTTGAATTTATTAATATTTTCTAAATAAATTTTTTTATATTTTTAGCTATTATTTATGAATTTTATAAATATAAAAAAATTTAGTAATACAAAATTTAAGCGGGGAACGGGGATCCCCAGGGGGATGGGGATGGGGACTAAATTATCCCCGTATGTGAAACAGGGACGGGAATGGAGATTCCCCGCTAAGGCGGGGGTGGGGATGGGGATGGTTCCCCCGCCCCCGCCCCATTGCCATCCCTAGTAATGTTGGTGGCATTTAGACTGTGGTTCAGAAATTGTTTATGACAGTTCCATTGATCGATGATATAAATTCACGCGAGTCTACACTACAAGAGGTAAGTACTCTACTGTATATTTAGGTTATATGTAATCTAATATTGCTATCAGAGTCGAAATATTTATGTTTTGTATTTTAATATTAATTGAATGTGTTTAATTAATTAAAATCAATTTAAATGTTGAAATTTATTTATTTTTTAACATGACTAAGTTGGCATATTTATAGCATAATAACTTTGTGTTATTATTTTTTTCACTTCATGATTTAAATATACCATGTTGTAGTACTTGTATAGAGCTTTAAATCGACACCTTAAACACTTAAATCAGATTAAAATTGAGAGAGATATGGCCTTTCAAAATTGGACCTTTGAATCTGTAAAACTGAAATTTTTTGGGTTTGAGAATTAATCTCACTCTCTAGGATTAGGTGTGCATATTCAAACCATAGGATAGAAGTGTCTTTTGGGTGAATTGAGCACATATATAAAATCGAGACCCTCGAAAATCCCTACCGAATTTTTTTTCAACCACTAAGTCACCCTCCACGGCGGCTTGTGAGCTTCAAGCGCCACATATTGCTCGTGGGCCTTGCCCATCCTCTGTCGCATGCCACGCACTTGATACCCTCTACCAGGCTGTTGTCGTTTGCGTCAAAATGACGCTTCATTTTCGATGTGTGTGACAGCGTTTCTCCAAAATGCCATGTCTTTTCGATATATTCTATTAGATACTGCCATGTGGCAGCATCGTGTCTCCTCCTTAGGGAATTGTTGTGCATGCTAAACGACTTGTCATTTTCTATCTGTGCAACGCATCGTTTCGGTAAAATGGCTTGTCATTTTTCACTAGAGCTAAGGTCCCCTCAGGCATTTTCACATGGCAGAGTCGCGTTGGCTGATTTCTCTTGAGCCCATGAGCCCACTTCTGGACCTCATTTTTTCGTCCTTTTTATATAGTTTCACTCCAAATAATTTTTTTAAAATTATTGGTGAATTCTAAATAATTTTTTATAATCATAAAATATTTTTCTTAATTTATTGCCATTTTTATACGATTAAAAATGTTAAAAATTTGGAAAAAATAATTTTTTGAGTTCAAAAAATTATGAAAAATTATAAGATTTTTTTTAGAATATTTGTGCTTATATTGGGTTACAAGAATATGTTTCTTGGTCAATATTATTATATAATATGTGTATAATATTATTAATTTTTCATATTTTTCCTGTGATAGGTTACAGAAAATGATGGTATTGATAAAGACTCCCATGGTAGCACGCATAGCTATGCTTAAAGCTGAAATGAAGGTAAAAATTAGGGTCTTAAAAATTCAACTACAACAGACAAGGATGCAACCAAGGGATTGCATCAATGATTTGGATGATATCGTGTTGCACATGAAGCGTATGCATAAGATATATCAAAAAATCATATGGCTAGGGGGAATGATGAATGATAGAAAAATATACTCAGTAATGCGTAATTCTTTAGTGAATAACACAGTGTTTGGGTTGCTTTATGAACATTGGGAATATGGACGGAGGTCTTATCGTGCTGTGATAAAATTATTCATAAAAGCAATATGTGGAAGATGAGTAAGGAAGTTTAAAGTTCGGCAAGAAAAAAGAATTATCCTTCATAGTGGGAGAATAATTATGGTAGATATGGTGTTAATTGGAGAGATGATCTATTATTTACTTGAAAATATAGAGACAGCTTTTGAAAAATCCATTCCGACTAGGATGAAACTAATAGAGTTTCATGAAATTTAAATAGAATTTAATTTTCCTTAGTTTATTTTTTAAACTTATTAGTTGAGACTAATTTATTATTTTAAGAATAATTGATGGATATTTATTTTATTATTAATTATTAATGTTTGGTTTGTGGACCTAATTTTAATAATTTTATTTTTTTTTCAAATTTTGATAGAATATGCATTAGTTTTAATTAATAATTACCTCCATTAATTTTGTATCATTAATTTTGGAATATTATTGAATGATGTTATTTTTGGAATAAATATGAATTATTCTATATATAATTTTTAAAGAAATTTTTTTGGAATAATTGAATATTATTTTACGTAAATTCTTATTTTATTTTTAATTTTACATTTTATCTAGATGAAAATTGTATACTTAGTATACTTTTGACTCTAAATTTTATGTGGATTATTAATTTAATATATAATAGGTTGCATAATAATAAGCATGTAAGCTATAATATTAATGGATAAGTGTAAATATTGTCTCTTGTAGATTGGATATCTATTTAATTTAATATGGCCTCCGATGCAAAGAATATTGTTACTAAACTTAACAAGGGTACTAAGCTGAGTGGGAATAATTATGAAATCCGAAGTATGAAAATATAATATGTGTTAGAAGAGCAAGAGGCTCTTGTATCTTTGAATAATGTCATAGAAGAACCAGAATAAGAAGGGAACACGACCCAGTATAATTGGGACTGTGAAGCTTATGCAACTTGAAAAAGGAAAAATTCCTTGGCTCGCATCACATTGCTCAGTGCGATGGATGGTGATATCATGAATGAGTTTAGACGCTATGACCATGAGATGGATATTTGGAATGCATTAAAGAATAAGTTTGGCGGTGTATCCGTCACTAAACACCGTTCACTCACAATTAAGTTTGACACTTACAAGAAGCATCATGATCATAATATGAAAAGATATTTAAGAAAAATGTCTAATATGATAAGTAAGCTCCATGATGCCAGTTATGTGTTAACTGAAGAACAAAAAATCCAAGTTGTGATTCGTTCTTTGCCTAAGAGTTAGGAGCATATGCGGATGCAGCTAACTTATAATGAGAATATCAAAACCTTTGAAGATGCTTCTTGCCATTTGGAGCTAGAAGCTAATTGTCTTGCATCAATGCAGTCGAGTGTTGAAGTGCATTTGACAAGTCTAACTCATATGGAGTTTCAGACAATAAATGCAAGCGAGAAAAAGGTAAAGGTAAAGATAAAGACAAGGAGGTTCCAGAGAATAAAAAGGCTAAGAAAAACCAGAACAAGAAAACAAACATCCTAAGAAGTGAAACATTGCGAAGGTCAAATGTTTCAACTGTGGCAATAAGGGTCATTACGCTAAGGACTGCAATGCACCTAAAAAGGTAAATTCAGAACTGTAAGATGGGAAATTAGGCCCCAGAGGTAGGAAGAGAATCTTTATAAGATATTCAGAACTATCAAAATCATACGTTTTCATAGGTGAGTAGAATAGTAGGAGTATATCTGAGTTTTAATCACAAGACGTAACGTTTTTAGAGAACGATTTTCCTAAGCAAGGGGATTTAAACCATGAGTTCTCCTTATTTGAGATCTTAGATCAAGATTTAACAGGACCACTTCATCTGAGTGGGAGGAATTTGGTGGATGGCATTGGCACAATTCCACCAATTGGTCCGAATGAGAGTGATCCTGGTCCTTGTGAGAATAACTATCCAAGTTCTAGTGGGAACTTGATGGATCATGATTTAAATAATAGTTCAATCAAACTTGATGAAAATATTCTTCAAGATTCAGAGTTGTGATGAAGCAACCGTGGAAACATTCCTTGTCGTCGATTTGTGATCGAAGGTACTAATGAGGTTTTTATGGTTGTGTCACAAGATTATGAAGAGCTAAAGAATGTAAAAGAGGCTATGTCTTGCCCCTACTAAGGATAAATGGATGAAAGCAATGGAAGAGGAAATGGAGTCCTTAAGATCAAATCAAGTATGAGATTTAGTAGATCTCCCAAAAGGACTTAAACTTATTGGGAATAAGTGGATTCTCAAAATTAAGCATAAAGCCGATGGCAACATCCAGAGATGTAAGGCTCGTCTCGTTGCAAAGGGGTATACGCAACAAGAAGGAATTGACTACAAAGAGACATTTTCTCATTTTATGCAGTGTACCTCTATTAGGTTAATTCTAGCGATTGTGACAAATCTTAATATATAACTACATCAAATGGATATAAAAACTGCATTTCTCATTGGAGAATTGGATGAGAAAATCGACATGCATCAACCTATAGGTTTCATAAAAAAAAAAGGCCAAGAACATAAGGGGTGCATATTGATGAGGTCAATCTATGGTCTTAAGCAGTGTTCAAGACAATGGTACATTCGATTTAATAATGTAATAATGTCGAATGATTTCAATATGATAGATGAGTATTGTGTTATCAAGGTGGAAACCTAAAGTTGAAGGGCTATACATATGCTTATTGGGCTGGAGATATGGATGAGAGAAAATCCACTTATGGATTTGTTTTCTTACTTAATAATGGTCCAATATCCTGGAGTAGCAAAAAATAATCTTATATAGCATTATCCATAATAAAAGCTGAATTTGTTGCATTTTCAGCTGCGGTACAAGAGGCAGTCTGGCTAAAGAGATTTTTGAATCATTTGGGTAAAAGGGTTGACAGTGAATCAATTTTGATGAACTGTAACAGTCAAGCAACCATAGCTTATACCAAAGACCTAAAATTCTATTGCAAAACTAAATATATTGACACAAAATATAATTTTGTGAGAGATATGGCAACACATAAAGAAGTGAACATAGAATGCATATCTACACATGAAATGGTTGCAGATTGTTTGACCAAACCTATTCTCACAAGGGTAATCGCTTTTATTTTATCTAAGTGGTTAATAAAGATGAGACTGTTTTAAGCAAATTATCTGAGAGATAAACAGAGAGCTCGTGCTTAAAATAAGTTGGTCCCCTCATTTATGAAAATGAGATGAGCATATCATTGTGATGATATTAAGAGGCAAATTATGTATAATTGTGCCTTTTATCTGTCTAAATCATCATATGCGAGTTCTAAAATTAAATGAGTGGATTAGTAAACTCAAGATTAGACATTGAGTGTGTCAAAACTGTCATCTACATAGCGTTTCCAAAATCAAGAAATAAATTCTTTGATAGACACGTGCTCCACGAGAAAGGAGAAAACACTATGACATGTATTTCATACCATATGTGTAAATTATAGTGACTAATGGGAGGACAAAAGTTAAGATCTCAACTTTTGAAAATGTGAGATCTTTAAGAAATATGTTTCTTAAAATTTACTACCCTTATGACTTTTGGTCAGTTCCTAAGATATAAGATATTACCAGAAGATCATAAGTGATTCGATCTAATGGAACATTTCTAGAAAAGCAAGCTGAATTATGATTGAGGGAACCTTATTGAAGAGAAGATTGCTTTGAGGTCACATTTAGTTTTGTGTTCATAGGTATACCAATTATATTCATAAGTGATTATAATTGTGAATACTTTTTTTTTTTGTTTAGAGATTAAAAGAGAACAAAGAAATGTGATAAGTAATTTGGAGTGGTGCATGTTTTATCTACTCAAAATATTCTTCTCGAGACGCTATATATCTTTAATCAGTATAAAGCATAAAGTTCTCGTAGTATGCCGATCACACGGTCTATTTGTCTGATATGAAATGTTTAAAAGGCATATCACAGATGTGATGTATTTTGTCATGTGTGAGTGGGAGATGTTGGATTTAATGGATTAGGTTGGGTACGCCCATGACGGGTGGATAGACCCATATCCATTAAATAATAAATTAATTAAAATAAGTTAATTAATTAAGATAATATAAAAGATAATATTATCAGATAAAGAAAAATTAAATAGGATATAGATAATATTATTCAATAGGAATAATATTATTTGAATATCCTAAAATATAATTCTAAGGGATTTTGAATAACGTAATTTTTCTTCAACCAAAAAATAAGAACACATGAGAGAAAAACTCTCTCTCTCTCTATACGTAAACATAAAATTCTCCCAAATTCTTATTCACGGTGGTGAAGAAGCTGTAATATTGGTGACATTTAGACTATGGTTAATGAACTTTTCGTTTATGACCGTTCCATTGACCGACGATACAAATTCATGTGAGTCTGCACTATAAGAAATAAGTAATTTACTGTATATTTAGGTTATATGTAATCTAACATCAATAATTAAACTAACTTATCAAAATCCAGTAACTAATGTTCAAAATTATAACTAAGATGCTTAAAATTAAAATTTTTAATGATTAACGTTTGACCATTTTATCACCAACTGTTAATAGTTAGTTATTAGTAAATCAAATAAGGCTTTTAATCATGAGATGATGAGTAGATTATTTTTTGAAAAAAGAAAAAGGAAACAAAAATTGTGTGGATTAAGATCCCGTTTGATTTAGCTGTTAGTTGTTGCTGATAGCTGTTAGTTGTTGCTGATAGCTGTTAGTTGGTGGTTGTTAGCTGATAGCTGGTGGATATTACCTAATAGCGTATTGTTTCAAGTGTTTAGTAAAATTATTATTAGTTATTAGTTATTTATATACTTAATGTTCATGAATGATAAATATTAATATTTATTTTTTATTTAAATATTATTTTTAAAGGATAAATTTATTTATTTTTTACTTCAAAAAGTATGATTTTCTCTGGAGTTTTTATGAACAGTTATTGTTTGGCTATATGATGTCGCTATTGAAAATAAAAAAAAAAAAACTAACAAATATATTAAAATTTTTTATCAAACACACGCTAAAAGTAAAATAAAATTAAGAGAGAGCAATAGAAAAAAGTATAATTTGCGATTATATATCTCATGTACCATGTTGTGTAGTAGTGTGTACAACAACAGCATAGACTTGTACAATATAAGCAAATGAGTTGACTATTCTATCTAATGATTAGTGCATTATAGGAAAAGTATAATCCAGATAAGGTTGATTTGCTCCACAAAATTACAGAGTCCATTAATGTACATTTGTTGTCTATTCCTAAATGCCATGTGCTGAGTAGCATCCCTTTGCCTCCCTAATGATTCTGAGTGCCACTGTTTAACTTAGGAAGTTCACTCATGAGTCAAAACATATGCTAAATGCCAACTAGGTCATTTTTGTCACGTCTATTTTTGCCTAGTTGCCAAGCTGACAATATGTTGTTGCTCCACGTGGGAAATTGCTATGGTTACTTCAAGTATTCATTTACTTAATTTTTACATAACAATTTATTTTAGCAGTAGAAAAAAATGAAACTTACACACATCAAAATCAGTTACTCATATTTACAAAGTTTCCCACCTATAATTTTATAGTTTCCGCCTAAAAAAATAGTGAGCAATATGTTGAACATTTCAAGATATTTTTAATAAAATAATAATTAATTTTAGTTAACAATAATTAGTGTATGAAGGGAATAAATTAGTAATAATATGAAAAATTAAAATAAAATATTTTCTTCTCAAATTTTAATTTGAAATATTTTTTTCCAAATTAAAATTTGAAACAACAATTTAGAATATTTTTTATTAATCTAAAAAGTAGTAATAATATAAAAAAATAATTTTCATCAAATTAAAGAATTAGTAATAATATGAACATATGGAAAAAAATTTAAATCTGAAATTGTAATTTGAAATATTTTTTTTCAAAATAAAATATGAAAAATATTTTATATTAATTAAAAAAATAAGTAATAATATAAAAGAAATAAAAAAAAAAGACTTTAAGGAAATTAAAAAAATAATAAATTAACTGATTTAGTAATAATTATTATATGAAAGAAAAAAATTAGTAATAATATGAAAATATGAATTGTTTATAGTAAAAAGTAAAACTTATAAACGTAATTACTTTTTCCTTCCAAATACTTTAAGTTTGCAGCCAAAATAAAATGGAGTTAAAGTCATGAATAAAAAATGAGTTATTAATAAAATAATGATTTATTTTAGTTTAATTAAAATATTTTTTAATTTAAAAAGTAGTAATAAGATAAATAAAAACAAAAAAAAATTGTAATTTGGAATATTATTTCCCAAATTATAATGTGAAATAATAATTTGGAATGTTTTTATTAATTAAAAAATAATAATAATATAAAAGGAATAAAAAAAATTTAAGGAAAATCAATTAATCAATTTACCAAATATAAGTAATTTTTACAAAATTTGATATTTTTTTACAAAATATGGGAGTTTGTAGTATAATATTTTATAAATAGTACAATTTATAAAATATAAGTTATTTTTACAAAACATTGGATTTTATAGTGTAATATTTTGTAAATCATACAATTTACAAAATATAAATTACTTTTATAAAATTTTGCACTATTTTACAAAATATTGGATTTTGTAATGTAATATTTTGTAAATCGTACAATTTACAAAATATAAGCCATTTTTATAAAATTTTACACTTTTTGATAAAATATTAAGATTTGTAGTGTAAAATTTTATAAATTGTACGATTTACAAAATATAAGTCATTTTTACAAAATTTTGCACTTTTTTACAAAATATTAGAATTTGTAGTGTAAAATTTTATAAATTGTACGATTTACAAAATATAAACTATTTTTACAAAATTGTGCACTTTTTTACAAAATATTGGGATATGTAGTATAAAATTTTATAAATTGTACGATTTACAAAATATAAGTCATTTTTATAAAATTTTACATTTTTTTTCAAAATATTGGGATATGTAGTGTAAAATTTTGTAAATTGTACGATTTATAAAATATAAGCCATTTTTACAAAATTTTGCACTTTTTTATAAAATATAGTGATATATAGTGTAAAATTTTGTAAATTGTACGATTTATAAAATATAAGCTATTTTTATAAAATTGTGTATTTTTTTACAAAATATTGGGATATGTAGTGTAAAATTTTATAAATTGTACAATTTATAAAATATAAGTATTTTTTACAAAATTTTACATTTTGTTACAAAATATTTGGATATGTAGTGTAAAATTTTGTAAATTGTACGATTTACAAAATATAAAACATTTTTACAAAATTTTGCACTTTTTTACAAAACATTAGGATATGTAGTGTAAAATTTTGTAAATTGTACTATTTACAAAATATAATCAATTTTTATAAAATTTTACACTTTTTTACAAAATATTGAGATTTATAATATAAAATTTTGTAAATTGTACTATTTACAAAATATAAGTTAATTTTACAAAATTTTATATTTTTTTACAAAATATTAGGATTTGTAGTGTAAAATTTTATAAATTGTACTATTTACAAAATATAAGTTATTTTTACAAAATTTTGCACTTTTTTTATAAAATATTAGGGTATATAGTGTATTATTTTTTAGTGTATTATTTTGTAAATTAATCAATTTATAAAATATTAATTATTTTGTACGTTAAAAAAAATGAGGTGTTAAGTGGCAGAGATAATTATCAGGTAACACAGCGATTTCAAAAAAATCACCTGGTGAATTTTAAGAACCTGGTGATATCAAGATAGACAAAACAGAATTTTCAGAAACAATCACTTGATAAGCAGGTGATTTTCAAAAATCACTGGGCGAACAGGTATTTTCAAAAATCACCGAGTGATTTTTGTCTACCTGGTAAATTATGAATATATAGTATTTTAAATTTCAAAAGTCACTTACATTGTCTTTTTCTTTAAAGTATAACTATTTTTTACAAAAATTTTCACTTATTTATAAAACATTAGAATTTATAGAGTATTATTTTATAAATAAAAAATATTTACAAAATATTGCTTTTAAAAAAAAATTCACTTATTTTTTACTATTATAGAGGAGATTAATTAATTAATATAGTTAAGCCTCAAATTAATTAGGTTTCAAGTTCATATTAGCTAGATATAGAAGAAATAATACAATTTATATATATATATATAATGTTGATTTATATTTTAACATAAGATTTTTATTGTAGCTAGGTATTTTAGAGCATTTCAAAATTTATAACAAATTAAATTTCAATCAAACATTTTATATTTAATAGCTATTAACTCATGAGATTTGACATATTATATTAATCTCTCTCATATTTTAAAAATAAATTATATCACTTTGATTTTATATTATTACACTCTTTAGATTTTAATTGAATATATTAGTAGATTTTATTTTTTTTATAAAATCATAATTAATAAATAAATATAAGTTGTAAATTTTTTTTTTATTTTTTATAAAATCATAATAATTATGATTTTTTTTATTTATTACACCTCTAATTTGTAGTATATTATTTCTACTTTGTTTAACTTCATGATGTTGAGGACATGTATAAATTTTTTGTTTGCCTTTTCATATCTGCTTGACACATACATTCTGGTTCCAGTGAAGTGTCCCAACAATAACTTCTAGCAAGACATGATGAGCATCATATATATTTTATTTCAATAATTTAATCTCATTTATAGAATTTGAATTGGAACACATGATGTGAAAATTTTCCCCATTTACACATTTCATTGGATGTATAGGATAATAATATAAAATAACAAGATCAAATAAATAAAATGCAATGAAAAAGTAATTCCTGAATGCAAATATATAACTGAAATTGAAATTTGGATATACATAACCTCATCATACATTGACAATCTAAAATCATATGAAATGTTGGTCTAAATTTGAATTATACTTAAACCACACCTACCACGCATAGTTCCAACAATTAATAAGCTTCCACCCATTATTCTACATTGAAAATTGCAGCTCCACTCTATTAAAAGCATTAAAGATAGAAACTCAAGTACTCTGCCGAGTCGTGACAGTGGGCCAAGCTGCCAACTCGGCAGCTTTGAGCATATTTCTTTCAAGTGGCGACAGTGGCCACGCTGCCGACTTGGCAATAATGAGGTCACTCTGCCGAGTCGTGACAGTGGCCACGTTGCCGACTCAGCAGTAATGTGTGCTGACTCGGCACGAAATTTTGCCGACTCGGTAGCTGTTCAATATTTTTTTTTAAATAATAGGAAAATAAAATTATAACATAATGTATAGTATTCAAAAAATCCGGATTGACAGCGAATCAAACCCGAGTAACCGGGTTATTTTTGTTGAAAAACCGATACCAGTGTCAAACCGGAGTAACTGGGCTATTTTTCTTGATAAACCCCTTCTGTCATCACTATAAATTAATTGGTATTAAATTTAATTTAATTTCCTTTGCACTACCAGTACTATGGCAAAATTTTCATTACATTGGATATATGATATGTACAACTACAAGCACTGCAAAATACAAAAAAAAAAATCTTCAATTACTACAATCCTATCTTCCATGGAAGGTATTGGGGATTTTGAAAAGACCTGTTTTTTCAAGTTGTGCATTCTTCTTGGTTGCCATCACAACACTTGCAAAAAAATTCAAAAGTTGTAAAAATCTTTCAATGGCCTAAAAATTCATTTATATTTACAATTAGATTGAGCAAAAGTAAATAAATAATCAAGAATAAAGAACAATATTAGTTTTATCAAAGAAAAAATTAAGATTAAAGAACAATCTCAATACTATCTTTTTTCTTCATTTCTTTTATTTCCCTTGGTTGAATTGCTCAAGTCTTTGCTTAAAGGACATAGATTGAGTGAAGATCGAGGGCTGAGAGAAGATCTGCCGCTTCTATTGAGCTCTTCATTGTAGCGGTTAAGCTCTTGCTCCTTCCAAGCTTTGATGATATTGGACGAGTACTCGGTATCTATAACAATTAGTAGACAACAATCAATTAATTATGAGGTTACGAAGAGAACTAGTTTTGAGTTCAATTATTAGAGTCGCAAACAGATCTATCAAGTTTTTATTGCTTTGAATTAAGATGTTGAAAAATAAAGCCTTAAAACATATTCTTCATGTCAACATCCATGAACTATATAGGCACCAATCAATTATTAGATTTGAAATTGGAATTTAAGCTACAACATAAATGCAATTTGTTTCATCTAATTTAGTGTAAGTCTAATTTTAGAGGCCTTAGTTTGAAAATTCAATTCCATATGCACATGCTAGTAAAATTTTTTCTGATGATGTGATAAATGATATTAGGCATTGGGTGTCCAATATTGGATAAATGATACATGAGAATGGAGAAGTACATCAGTAAAATGGGGGGAATCTCAAAA
The DNA here is from genome assembly GCA_948193065.1 of Aleurites moluccanus. Taxonomy (NCBI): domain Eukaryota; kingdom Viridiplantae; phylum Streptophyta; class Magnoliopsida; order Malpighiales; family Euphorbiaceae; genus Aleurites; species Aleurites moluccanus. The sequence continues at coordinate 40,502 of CANXYC010744595.1, forward strand.
AATGATTAAGAATTGGAATATGGCAAAGACATTAAACTCCAGATCAAGTAAGAAAAATAGGAAGAGGTCACCTAGCCTGTTTATCATAGCTCGGGAGGTTTGGATTTGAAATCCTATCCATAAGCTACACAATATAAAAATATTTATTTATAGGACTAAAGTATGGATCCTTTTTTTTTTTCCTTATGGTTCCTTGTTTCCCCTTTGTATACAGTTATTCCTTTAAATAAAGAGTTGAAGACAAATATATTATCAAAAAAACTCAAATAAATTAAGTGATGGAAATTTTAATTTTCAGCATTTAATCATGCTATCAAACTCCATCAATGAATAGAGAGTATTACAAGGCTAAAATCATTAACTGTTAATATATGTATTTATTGATAGTTATGAATCAAAAGAAACGAGACTTAGTACCACATAGAGCTTAACTTGATGCTTTAGAAGAAATAATTTATGTGCCAAATATAAACTAAAAGAAGTGATCAAAGGGGAAAACCTTAGCAAAGCACCAACTTTTGAAGCATGTTTCAAGTTCTGTAACCTATTATTTTCTTGTTTTTCAACTCTTTTCTTCTTCTCTGTTTTTCTCTAGGCAAACGGATCCTCTCCTGGCTCTGCAAAAAGCAACAAGCCACTCATGTATAAATCATATCTAATTGTTTACCTGGTTAAAAGCCTACTATTTTCTTTTTTATAATTATTGGTAATCAAAGATTCCAAATAAATTCTTTTCCAAAAAAATAGTACTCAAATCAATATTCACTATTAGGTATCTCTAATATGATTTAACAACAGAGTTTACTATAGCATTACCATCAGTCATCTTGGCCTCAATGATAGGAATGTCTTCATCATCGTTAACACAATCATATCCAAAACAACGTTTCCAAGTGTCAGTTTGTTTATCCCACACCACCTTGTCTTTCTTGCGATTCTTTATACCTGTAAGAAACATCAACTAAATATTATCAATCGCATTATTCAAACAGAACGTTTTATTGAGTAGATTGATAAGCTCACAGGTCATAGTTTAAAACTCCTTCATAATCTAGCTTTTATTTCAAATAGAGGTTACAGATGATAATTAAGATAAATCACCTTTTGATTTAGCAAATATTTCCCATTTTGTAGCAGGTTTGGGCTTTGGCAATTGAAAATATAGCATAATAATCTAATTAGTTATCTTGCTATTGCTAAACATAAAAAATAAGATTATTCAAGGAAGAGAAGGAAAACCAAATGTCGTATTAGTATTCTTTACTATGTTAGGAGGACCCAATGAAAAACAGAGAAAAATAAATGTTAACTGTTATTGTGGGGTCCCTAGTCATAACTTTTTGTTTGCATAAATAAATTTAATAAGAAACTAACAGAGGTTTTAATTGCACCATTTTGCCAATTTCCAAATACTTGACTGTTAAAATTAAAAATTTGGAGATTGATTTATGAAAAAAATTCAAGGGTAAAATTTATACTTATATCTTTTATGTTGGTTCTTCCAATCTAACAGCAGTCACCAAGTACATTTGATATCTCAAGAAAGTTATGAGCTAATTAGTGTAGAAATTGAATAAGAGTCACAAAACTAGTTCCTCGAAGCTGATCGTGCTTAAGTAGGAAAAGCTAAGTAATTAAATTCAAGAATGTGCTTCAGACTAATCTACATCAATCTAGAAATTGATAAATATGCCCATGCATCAAATAGAGACTTCTCTTGCTAGCACTTACTATTTTGGAGGAAGCTGTTATAACTAGTTGTAGTTAATATTAAAAGTAGTTTTGCATAATAATATGGGCAAAAGAGAAAAAAAAAATATGAATCTAGGTTCTAATCAAATATAAATGCACACACATAAACAAGAATAAAAGAACAGGAAAGTAAGTTCCACAATCCATAAATTTAGGAAACAAAACTACAGCCAATCCTTCTAAATGGTATAAATGCAATTGCAATTTAATTTTGGAAAATACCTTTGATAACAGATAATATAAATTATCAGCAATGTTTTTTCTCATTGTGTAAAACTTGGCACTTGCAGGAAATTTCAAGCACCAAAGAAAAAAAGATTCTCTTAAACCCAAAATGAAGTGGGCAAAAAGTTTATACGGTTTTTCTTCTTCTTCCATCTCTCCTCGCACCCCACCCCTTCTCCCCTTTACTTATTTGTAGGTTACAGGTATATATAACATTATAAATAAAATGGACAACTTACATGCTTCTCTATGGGCAATTTTGTTGCTGGGGGAGGCAACTTGACAAGGGGACCATCTACATCTTTAGTTTAAGGTAGGTTGAAAAGATTTGTTGCAATAGCATGAACAAGCTCAGTGCCCTTTTTAACACACACCTTCGCCAAATCCTCCCTATACAAATAATAATAATAATAATAATAATAATAATAATAATAATAAAGTCCAATGAAAAACAAGTCACAACATGCTCTTGTCAAACTAAAATACCAGTACAATTGCATGCCTTCTTATGTATGTTAAATCTTGAAAATAGTTCAGTAGAAATTCACTGACTCACAACTTTATAAATACCATTTCAAATCTAACTCTGCAGAGTTTAAATTAGCTTGTCTAACTTTCTATCAAAAGCTGATAAAATGGTTAATTTAACCTAAACAAGTACAATTCGCAATCCTCTTTGTCTTTCTTTCTTTATTTTTTATTATGGAAGATAAATAAAATATCCAAGAAGCGTTCATTAAGAATGAAGATGGAGAAGGAGAAGGAGAAGAAACCTCGAAGAAGAGAGAGCTAGAAAGTGGTGATGATGATCAAAAGCCATGAGATGGCCAAGGTCGACCTCGTACTGATTTTTAGTCTCCATGAAAAATCACTAATATGTTTGTATCTCTGCTATCTATATAAAACCCTAAAATGAAATTCACTAAAGACGAAGAAGAAGCTGCAACTAGGGTTTATTACAGAGCTTTATAATTACATTTCTCGAAATGAACAAAAATATCATTTTCAAAGGCCATGACCCGTTTGTTAGTCCAATAACAAGAAAACAAAAAGAAAAGGAGAAAGAGAGGAAGAAATATTTTTGAAATGGGTTACTGATTCTACCGGTAATCAGTTCACATTTGGCTATTTCCAGTTTATAATTTTCTATTTCAAAATCAAGTAATAATTACTTGAGATTTTCTCAAGTAATAATAGCACACACACCTCCATGTGTGATGCAAATAGGGAGCACTAACACCAAACATGATCTTTTGATAATGAATAGAGAATTAATGACTCAAGTAAGAGCTAAAATGATGCAAGAAGCTCTCTAAAGGTTAATTCAAGAAATTTTGGCCAATCAAAGAGTAAACCAAGAGGCCTAAACTAGCTTGAAGTCTTAATCAACTTAATTGGAATGTCACATGAAATATTGGACTAATCTAACTCGCATGAAGTAAGCAAAAAAGGTCCATGAGCTTATTGGGGCCAATTAGTGGAATTAGGGCTGAATATATTTGTTATTAAATTTTATTATTAATTTAGCCTAAATTAAATTGTGATTGGCTGGAAATAATTAAGTAGGGCCTATGTTTAAGTTATGGCCAACCCTATCCTTTTTTATCTTAAGAGACTCTGTTATTTTTAGGGTTAGCTAGAGTTCTTAAAATTTAAGAATGATATAAGCCTAAATAATAGGAATTTAGTTGGCAATTTAATGAGCTAAACCTTTAGAATGAGAAAGGTATTGAATTTGAATTTTCTAATTGAAAGTCTATTTAAACTATTTTAAGCATTGTTTTAAGTTAAGTTGAATATTATTGAAAAAGGTGCATTATATTTAGAGTTAGCTAGAGTTCTTAAAATTTAGGAGTGATATATGCCTAAATAATAGGAATGCAGTTGACAACTTAATGAGCTAAATCTTTAGAATAAGAAAGGTGTCGAATTATAATTTTCTAATTGGCAATCTATTTAAACTATTTTAAGTATTGTTTTAAGTTAAGTTGAATATTATTGAAAAATATTTTTTCTTGGTAGTTTGGACTGTATTTTTATCTTAGCATATTTATTGACTTCCTTAAGTGATATTTTAAGAGAGTTTAAAGACACATTAAATTATAAGTGAATTTGGGAGGAAAATATCCAATTTAGAGTATGTATTTTTATCAAAAACTCAATTGGAGTCACGTATAATAAATCGGTTCAATTTTTCCCTTTAATTCGATTTTTGATTCAATTAAGGATATGGTCCATTAATTATAATAACATTATTAGTTGTGGGACCCATTCATATTTTTTAATTAATAAAAATATTAAATTAACAAAATTATATTTAAAATTAAAAAAATTCAAAAAATAATTTTTATTAAAAAATTTAACGAGAAATAATTTAATTTTTCTTAAATTATTTTTTAAAATAAAAAATTAAAAAAATATTTTTTTTTTTTTATTTTTTATTTTCAAAGTTGTCAAAAAATATGAAAATAAATTTTTTAACAATAAAAAATATTTTAAAGAAAAAATAGGATATAATTAATTAAAAATATTTTTTTCTGTCTTTTTACAACCCTTATTAATAATTTATGTGATCAATAAATTGTTAATAAATGCTTACGACCCTTATGGACCATATTTGTAATCAATAAGTTATCAAAAAATGTCTTTATCTTTTATTTTTAATTAATTACATCCTATTTTTTTAAAAATATTTTTTAGTGTTAAAAAATTTATTTCCATATTTTTTGATAATTTTGAAAATAAAAATATTTTTTTTTAAATATTTTTTATTTTTATTTTAAAAAATAATTTAAAAAGAAATTATTTATTCTTAAATTTTTTTAATATAAATCATTTTCTGAATTTTTTTATTTTAAAATTTTTAATTAAATATATAATTTTCTTATTTTAATATTTTTTATTAATTAAAAAATAAGAATGAGTACCACAATTAATAATGTTAATGTAATTAACAGACCAAATTCTTAATTGAACCAAAAATCAAATTAAACCGATTTATTTTACGTAACTCAAATTAAATTTTTGCAAAAATACAGACTATAAATTAGATATTTTCCCAAATTAGGTATCAATTCCACATAATTGAAATTCATTCTTCTTTGATGAAAATAGAGTTGGATCTATTATCCAAATTTGTAACCATTGAAATCAAATTCTACATGTATTGGGTTTTCTTGTATTGATCTTAAAGGTTCACGTCAATTTTAATATCAGAGCCTTGACGTCACGTATATTTATCCTTTATTTTCCTTGTTCATGTGATTTCGTATTTTTGTTTCTTTCCGTTTGATTTTAGATTTTAGATTTTTTGTTCGTTTCTTTTTGTTTGAGTCTATAATTTTATTTTTTAGTATAAATCATCTTGTTCTTTTTTTTTTTTTTGTTTTTGGTGATTATCATATTTTCTAATTCCCATATTTATTAAAAAAAATTACAGAATTGACATCAAATATAATATATATATGCAGAAATCGAATTTAAAAAAAAAGAGAGGTTAATTCAAATCAGTGTCATTATCCTTAACGTTTGAGAATTAATTGATAGATTCTATAATTTAGCAGGTGTATTCAATTAAAATTTTTAAAAATATTTATATAAATTTTAAATGAATAATTTTTATAAAATTCATAAATTTTTAATAATTTTTGTGGATTTTATAAATTTATAAAAAATTTTAAAAAATTTATTTTAAACAACTTTTGATAATTTTTTATAGATATTAATATACTTTCATTGATTTTTAATATTTATTTTATAAATGTAAGTTTATATTTTTCATGCAATAAAAATAAATATTTAAAATAATAAATAATTATTTGAGCTCTCAATTAAATAATATTGTTCAATTTAAATATTAAAATTGATTAATTTAATGTTAATTTTTTATTTTATTTTTTAAATTCAATTTAATTTTTATAAATAAAAATAAATAATAAAATAAAATAAAATTATATATATATATATATATATATATATATATATATATATATGCTCAATTAATTTTTTTTAATTATTTCTACTCACTTTTATTTTTAAAAATTTTATATTATTTAGTAGTTTAATTTATTTAATTTGATATAAATTTATAATTATTTAAGTTAATTTAATATTAGTTTGATTTTAAATAATTTATTTTTATTTAATTTTTATATAATAATATATGTTGTTATTAATTTATTATTATGATATATTTTATTTATATAACTAATGATAATAATAATAATAATTAAAAAAAAAAAGATTGAATTTCAGTTATTTCTACTAAAACGACCCATTAGAATTAAAACGAGTTATTTTGAATTTTTTAAAATGACGCTATTTTGATCATAATATAATAAAAAATTTACAAAAATGAAACGATGTTTTAATCAAAAATTAAAAAAATTAAAATAAAAAACCTCACCCCTGATTCAAAAAATTTAATTCAGTCGATAGGATCACTAATTATTCGGCCGGTTATTAGATTTTGGTCCCTTTTATAGGCGAATAATTGAAGTGGACCAGATTGACAAACCAACTGATTTCAAATTTTCTTAGTTGAACCGGTTAATTTGATTCGGTTTTTAAAATACTGTGAATAATATAAAAAACTTAATGAATAAAAAAAAAAATAAAAACAACATAAAAGAAACTCAATAAAATACTGATTTTTTTTTTATTAAATGAAACTTCTATAACTTATAAAAAAAAAAGTTAATTTTGAGAAAAAGTAAAAAAATTTTAAAAATATTTTTTATTTATGCAACTACATAAAAAACCAATAAAAATATAAAAAATTTTGATACAAAAATTAATAACTTTTTAAATAGTTGTTTATTTTTATCTACTTTACAAAAATTGTAATTGAATGCATCTTATTTCTATAGAATTTTTTAAAATTTTTAAAAAATTTAATTGAACACTGAGGTTTGTGAATTTTTTAAAAGTTGTTATTGAATATTTTTAAATTTATCAAATTCTTTATTCATTTTGTGATTGAATCTGTTGCAATTTAAATTAGTTTGTCTGAAACCCATACTGAATTTTTTTTTTGGGTTACTCGTATTGCTTCCCACGTATATAAAGTCTTTTGTTCCTATTTATGACTACTCCGTTTGTTTCGTGCTAAATCTTAACAGTTGACAGTTTGCTGTTCGTCGTCAATTTTCGTAAATTCATTGTTTCAGAAATGGAAGCATCGGGAGGTGAGAGGAGGAGATTAGTGGTGATAGGAGGCGGTATTGCAGGTTCACTGCTTGCTAAATCCCTTCAATTTGATGCTGATTTCACTACTTAGATTAATTTTATCTCATCAACTCTCCTTGATCGGTAAACATTTCTGCATTTTCTATCTTCTCTTTTATAAAAATAGAAATCAAATCAATCAAATCGATTTAATTAAATCAAATTAATTAAATTAAATTAAAATAATAATTTTATAATATTTTTAATTTAATTTTATTTAAAAATATAATAAATTAAAAGTTTAGTTGATTTATAATTTAATTATTTTTTTTATTTCAAATCAAAATTATATATATATTATTTTTAATTATTATTACAATTAAAAATATTTGATTTTATTTTATATATAATCATATTTTTTTAACTTAATATTAATTTAAAATTTTAAAAAAATAACAATGAAAATTAACTATAAATAAATAAAAAAATATAATTCTTAGAAAAAAAATATAAATTTTGAGTGTGTTAATTTATGAAATAGATAAATTTTGAGTTGTATAATATTAAATTATTTTGAAATTTTTTTATTATTAATATTTTATGGATATTTTTTTTAATTTATAATAAAATAATAACAATTTATAAAAAAAAAATTAATTTGAAATTAATAAACTAAAGGTATTTAAATTAAATTAAATCGAATTTGATTTAATTTGATAACAATTTTTTTGATTAAACTGATCAAATCAAACTAATATCAGCCGTACTCGTGCTATTGGGTTGCCCTGTATGTATTGAAACTTGTAACATAATCTTTTGTTTATATTGTTGGCGAATTGGGTCTTTGTACCAACCGAATCTTATAAAAGTTTTTATTTTTATTTTTTCAATTTGCATAATCAACCATGCAATGTTAGAATTAGAAGGTCATTCTGGGAATGCGATTTTGATTTCTGGAAAATGATTTTTCTGCTGTTAACTATTGTGCTGGAGCAAACTTTTATGTCAAATCCAATTTGATTGCACCGAGTTCTTATAAATCATAATTGAAATATTGATAGAAGAAATGGAGCCCAATAGCCACATTTAAAAATGTTAAAAACCAAGAAGATAAAGTGTAAGTGGAACTCACTAGTGCAGCGCAATTACAAGAATGATTATATTGTCTCTTTCTGCAATTTGGTGTATTAAAATTACCCAATGTGCTAATAATTTTCCTTGCTATATATGTTTTGACTTTTTGGTAGTGAAGGACATTACTGTACAGTTAAAACAAGTCTAATAAAATTAGGGTCGTGTTATACGTTCAAGCTTCCTCCCGCCCTTTTCCCCTGTTTACTGAGATAGTGAATAATGCAATTGTGGTAGTTAAATGAAACTGAAACAAGCTTGGAGAATTGTCTTTTTATCAAGTTGTCATCATTAGTTTTCCCAAGTAAATATAAAATTGAAAACATGAAGGGGTACTTTGGGATAACATGGGCAAGCTTGAGAGCAGTGGTGGAGCCATCATTAGGGAGAGATCAGTGATAAATCATAGAGACTATTTTACAAATGGCCGTATTGTTACATCTACCGCAATCAACATCACTAATACAAATGTATTGACTGCAGATGTCCAGATAATTCCATATGACTATCTTGTCATTGCTACTGGCCATGCGGATTTTGTCCTAAAAACTAGGACCCAGATAATGCCAAGCAGGTAAAACTATGCAGGAAGTCACATATCTTTTGAAACTCCCTTAAATGTAACACACTACAGGGCAGTGTTAAGGCAACAGACATGTTGTCAGTCTATATTGTTCCTCAGAGGCCCAATTATTTACTCAGAAATCGTAGTACATGACTTGGCAAGAAGCGGATTCTTTAGAGTTGCTATTAGTACATTCCATGCAGATAATCGAGTGCATATCCCGGTCTTGCTGTGTGAGTCCTTATTGGGTTTTGGTTAGGCGAAAAGGTAAAACAAAGAATCATAGCATCAATAAACAAAAAGCATCATGATTTTGTGATTAATGAAGTTTCAATGAAATGTTACTTCCGTGAAATTTTTAAGCAAAATTGTGTCAATACTTTGCTTAAAGAATTTCTTTAGTGATGTATTGTTTATTTTGTTTCGGCCCAATTTAATTCTTTGTATTTGCACTGGCAGAAAAATGAAAAGATCAAGTCTGCTAATTCCATTTTGATTGTTGGAGGAGGTCCTATTGGTGTTGAACTTGCTGGAGAAATTGCAGTTGATTTCCCTGAAAAGAAGTTTAATCACTGAAATAAAATACCCCTGATGCATGCAATCTTAATTCCTCAAGAAATGTCTGATGACTCAGTTCCTTGAGAACGTGGTAGCAGGTGTTGTAAAAAGAAAATGGCTTTCTGCATGCTGTAAGTACCTATATATGCCTTTATTTTTTTCTAAAATTAGTTATCAATGGAAATATTTTATCATCAAGAATTTACAAGTTTTTGATGAGCAAACTAAACATTGTACATTTGTAACAGGAAATGAAACAAGGTATTTGGCACAGAAACATGCAGAAATGGCTGCTGGGAACTTGAAGTTATTGATGACTGGAGAAAAAGAAAGCAAAATGGTGGCATATAAGCTAGCTGGTTCAGTAACAGCTAGTGTTTCGTTGGGTAGAAGATATGCTGTTGCACAATTTCCATTCGCTACCATCATCGGCGTTATTCCTGGCAACATAAAATATGGGGATTTATTTGTGAGAAAACAAGGAAACAAAGAGGCCTATAGAACCTCGTGTGTATGAATTGAAAGAGTTATGAAGACGGTAAAAATTAAGTAGTGTTATACATTGTGCGTAGCCTGTGCTGCTTTGAAATTGAGTTGAATTCGTATGTGGAGATGTTGAACAAGTATAGTGCTTAATTATGATTTATAACATATACGTACTGCTGAGTTTTGTATCATTGCTAAAAATGAACACCGATCTCTAGAAGAAGGTTCACATTTCGATTCATCCTCTTTTTACAAGGGTTTCATAACTGGACGTTGAACCCATTTCATATGATGGGAGTTGCCTTAATTGCAGTTGAAATTTATTCCCGGCCTAAATGTGTTTTTATCAACTATATATACCCGTGGCATGGGACATTAGCTAAGCAGCAATAAACTCGTCCAACAGCAGCTGTTAGCTAGTTTGTTAGCAAACAGAAACAGTGGGTTCTAATCTAACCCGATGCCCTTGCAAGTTGCAAGGAAAAGGTGACAGAAGCAGGCAAGGACCCCGTCAAAATCAATCAGTCCGTCCTCCCTCTGGTTTATTTTTATTTGATGGAAATTAATTACATAATAATATGATATTATTATCATCATACTAGCCAGCTGTGATATTCTTCACCATCAAATCTACACTAGAAAGTAGAAAAATGGATCTGATCTGCCGGACCAAAGAATCCCATTTGACACCGGTGACGTCATTAGGATAACGGAAACTGGAAAGTCTAAACTTATGATCTTGTTTGTACGGTTAATCCAATTAGTTAATTAATTAAAATGACATAGATGACGCCATTAATTGGGATTGAGTTGGCAGGTGCAGTGACGGTCACTCGGCCAAGACGGCGCCGTCAAGTGAGTGGGATTGAGAGGATCTCAGGAGGAGAGAATCTCAAATAATAATTTCTCCAAAAATGGCTGCTTGAGCAATCATTTGTATGACTTAATTTTCAATTTGGAAATGTTAAGAGTTGTCTATAAATTGAGTCTCTTTAGATCTCTCTTTCATCTTTGCTTGTTGCTGCTAATTCACTGTCTTCTCTTCTCACATACCAAGTTCTAGCAGTGATAATGGCATCCAAAATTACCAAGTTTTACTGTCTGATGCTCTTAGTGGTGGTGATGGTGGTCATGGAACTAGCTTCAGGTCTCTCCCCTCTCTCTCTTTCTTTATTTCTCTCTCTCTTACTGACGTGCAAAAGGCACCCTGCAATGCATCAACTCTTGTGTTTATTTTTGGACAGGTTGCCAAACAGGACAGAGGTGCATTTATCCAAAAGCAACAACACATCCTGATCTGGATAATCAAAGCAGAAAGGTTAATCATTTGCTTGCTTAAATTCCTTCTTTTTCTTTAATTTAGTATTTACTTTTAAAATTTGATGCATACATTGCAGATGCTACCTGGACCAACAAGCACTAGCGTAAATGGGAAGAAGTTGGTGGCTAGAGATGAGTTAAGGACGGTTCCCTCTGGTCCAGATCCTTTGCACCATAATGGTGCCACCCCCAAGAAACCAAGAACTCCATGAGTACTGCTACTATTACTGTCCCAAGCTAATCCCAGGCCCTAACCATGCACGTAGGGAGATCTTTAATTTTGTTTAGTTTCTTTTTGGAAGGGAAGCTAATCCATGCTCTCTCTCTCTCTCTCTCTCTCTCTCTTATCTCCCTCTCATTATGGTTAATTATGGTACTATATATAGAAATAAAGAGTATGTTTATGTATTCCATTAATTGTTTCTGCTATATCTTTAACTCCCATTAACATAAAGCTTGATGAAGGATGAGAAAGTAACTAAGTAGTAAATTATACGTAAATTTCCCCTTACAGAAGGAAACTTAGAAATTTTAATGGTTGTGTTTGGGAGATGTGATGTTTTGGGGTGATGAATTGAAAGGCAGTGTCAAAATCGAGCATGACTATTTGTGGGTCATAGCATTCTTTCGTTTCTTGATGGGGAATAGAATCAACACAAATCCATCTATATGGGGTGCTACCAGACTTGTCCTACAATAACTAACCTCCAGCTTCTTAACCCAATCTATATCCACTAATGTATACATTATATATACACAAATTACATACACGTCACAGTGGAGATGTGACATGTTGATGACGATCATGCCAGGATATTTATATATGACACTACTGCACAAAATATATTCTTTTCATAAATTTAAATAATCTACATAGATCTCCATCTCCATATCTTTCAAAAATTAAATTATTAATAAAAATAATAAACTCCACAAACTTTAAAAATTCGAAAATAGACTACAAAATTAATAAATAATAATAATTGAAATAAAAATATTAACAAAACACTAAATTAATGTAATGATTTGAAATTTATTTATATAATTATATAGCTGGAAAATTTTAAAAATTCGAAAATAGACTACAATATTAATAAATAATAATAATTGAAATAAAAATATTAACAAAACACTAATAATTAATAAAAATATTAATTATTATCTAATAATTATTGAGTTAATAAATTTTATAATTAAATTTATTTTTTATATTAAAATAAAAAAATTTAATATTATTAATTTATCATTTAATAAATTAACAGTTAGTATTTATTAATTATTAATTATTAGTTATAATTAGTTAATTTATTATTACTTATTACTTAAAATTTATAATTAGTTGTTGTTAATTAATTAATTAATATCTAGCACTCATATTAATATTAATATTAATAATTAATGATTATTACTTATTAGTTTTCATTAATTAATTATTTATTATTTTTTTAGAAAATTAATTATTTATTACTTATTAATAAGCATTTATGTTAGTTATTAATAACTAATTATTTAATATTAGCACTTTATGACATAATTTTAAAATTTATAAATTAAATATAAAAATAGTATAATTGTTATAAATTATATAATGTATAAGAAATTAAAAATAACAATTACATTTTAATAAGATAATTATTAATATTTTTTATTTTGTTAAAGTTATATGAAATTTAATTTCAATCATATATATGAAAATTAATATAAAATTTTAATTGTAGTTTAGTAGGAAATAAAATACTAAAGAATATAAAAAAAATAAATTATTTAGATATAAAATTTAATTAACTTGAAATTAAATATAAAAATTTAATAAAATTAATTTAAAATCTATTTTAATATCAACTTTACTAATATGTTATGTTATATCTATTAATTTATAAAAATAAATAAAATTATTGAGATAATAAATTATTAATAATATCTAAAAAGTTCAAACTAATGTATCAATACTTTATCGTATATAACTAATTATAGGCTCGTATTTTTTATAATTTTTTTTATTATATATTTTATTAAAAAAATTTAATATATATCAATTATTATTATTAATTGTTTACTAATATAAAAATATATAAATTAAATTTATTATATATAAACCAACTAAAAAATAATAAAAATATATTAATAGTTAATTGTGGTATACAAATACACAATGTCATAAAAAAAATCAATGAAATAAATTTATATATGCCAAATTAATTTCTTACCACACGATAAATTTTTAAGTGATACTCTTAATTAAAATATGATAAAAAAAGTTTAAATAACTCTAAAACTTAACTTTTATTAGATAATATATATATATATATATATA
>CANXYC010744607.1:0-66811 GCA_948193065.1 Aleurites moluccanus
TCCCGAGACTATTTTTACTAATAGTTATCTCCGTGTTCAAAAATATATATATATATATATATATATATATATATATATATATATATATATATATATATTATTTCGAGGGTTTTGCTATTACAGGAACAAAAATTTTAATTGTTTCTAGTTATTTCTCTTTTATATTCTTTTAAGTAGGATTTAGAATTTGAAGCGAAAGAGCTACAGATAGTTAAAATATTATTTCCCTTTGTTTTATACTGGTGTCTGTGTTCTTTAATTCATAATATTATTTCCCTTTGTTTTATACTGGTGTCTGTGTTCTTTAATTCATGTTCAATGAATGATTAGTATAGCAGTATTTTTTTTAAACTACTTGTAAAATCTTATTATATACACAGAACATAGTGGAATTAACAAGTCAATCATGAGCATATTTTTGCATCTAGGGTTCTTAATTGCATACTTGGTCATAGATGATGAAATATTTCTTTTTCCATCAATTTCCCCCTTTTTTTTCATAAATTTTAAAATTTTTAACAAGAATTTTATGTTCATTTATGAAATGAGAAAATTAAGTTGGCATCGACTCTTGATAAACATGTCCATAAATTTTTCTTCATAGCTTATTTATGGCATCTATCTCGAAGATTCTCTGAGACATGGGAGACTATTCAAGGGTGATATGTCTATTTAGCTAACCAAACATAGCTTCGTGGAAGGGATTAATGATGAGGATTGTTGAAAAGTTTTCAGTATCAACAAATAATAGAAACTTGGAAGCATGAGCCCGTATAAGAGTAGTACAAAAGGACAACAACCTATTTGGTAGTCAAGAAGGATTTGAGTGGGAGTTTGAAACTCTTGTTAAACTACTGGATTGGTTCTGAACTTGTAATTGCCAATTATAGTGGCCCATATCTATCATGTACATGTTTATTCAAGTTGAAGTCTATGTACTCATTATTATATTTATTTTTTTATAAATTTTTATATAATTTGAAGTAATTAATAAAATAATTACAATAAATATAAGATAATTAATAAGATATTAAATTTTCAATTTTCAATTTTTTTTTTAATTATTTATTTCTTCATATAATAATTTTATTTAAACAAATTAAATAAAAATAATACTATAAAATAAATAAATAAGTAAGATAAAATAATATTTTTAATATATTTTAATTATATTATATTATTATTTTTTATTAATATTATGATTAATAATTTAAATTTTTATATTAATATATAAAATTAAAAATTAAAAATATTAATGAAAATATTGATTTAAAAATATATTATAATAATTATTTTTATTTATATAAAATATATAATAATTTTATATTTATATATATTCATTTAAAATAATATATATTATTCTTAATATCTCGAATTTTAAATTATTTCTAAAATCATATTTTATGGAGACATGATAATTATTTTAAAAATATTTAATTAAAGTAATAAAATAAAAATATATTTTTAATTTATATTATTTAAAAAAATAATTATTTAAAAGTAAAGAATAATTTTTTAAAACTTGCTGTTAATTTTAAATTTTATAAATTATTGTATTATTTTATTATGTTTTGTTTAATTCTTTAGTTGTGAATTTATTTATTTAGTTTACTTAATTGTTTTAGGTACTATTTAGTTATTTAATTAATTAGTTAATTTAAAATTTTAATTTGAAATAATATTTTTGTATTTTTAGATATTTTACTAAATTATTATTTATTAATTTATTTAATTAATTAAATATGGATAATATTTCTCCAATTTTTTTTTTCAAATATATTGTCACGCTCCGAACTTGAAGACACGTGACTGATACTAGAAAATGGATAAACATAAGACTTTCAAAATCTGTAGTTAGTAAGACATTATACTAACAACAAAACTAATAAAATGACAGTTGTAACTGTTATAGACTAGGACTATAACACACATGTTTAACATAATTTAAATACATATCAAATCATTGTCCATCAAGACTATCATATCTATCACATTAAAATAATTATTATAGAAAATATTTTTACTCATAAGTCTTCACTCAAACAAAAAAAACTCAGTTATCTCGAACTTCAACAATTCAAACTTTCAATAAATTAAAATAACAAAACAAAATCAACACATATATAACAATGTGGAGCTCTAAATAAATAATACAAAACTAAATTAAAATACTTAAATAACCTTTACTGTCAGAGAAAAAATGGCAGAATCTACTTGACAAAAATTCAATTGACATTCATCTACAGCTGAAAAAAATAAATGAACAGGAATGAGCATTCAACTCAGTGAATAAAACTATCTGATATACTGGTGCTATCTAACTATATAATTAAGAAAATAATAAAATGATCATACATTATATCATACAAACAAATAATTCTATAATTAAATAAGAATGAGAATTAGTAAGCAGGAATCGTCCTAAATTCATGTAGGGAGCCGATCCCCCTGTATATGACTCTCTTAGTCCAACATTGTCCTGTAATCCAATATACTGGATTTCAGTCGTCACTGGATCTGACTAGACAGCGCTGACCTGACTGACTGCAATGTCGAGGGATGAGCAAGCTCTCAAGCAGGCATACACCAGTCATAACTCATCCAATCATAATTGCATCCATAATTATATTCATATTCATAATTTTATGTGATCCTATATCATGCTAATCTCATATAGCATTCATATGTAATTATGCAACGCAGTTAATAATTTAACATACACACGCACATGTTCCTAATTAATTTATAATATTAATGCATAATTATGTATAAATATATATATTCACACAATTATATGCACATGCATGAAAAGTGGAAAAATATATTAGAAAATATCACTCACAGACTTGATAACCATCAAACTGACTGACTCCCTTATAACACCTCTTGACTAACAATAAGGAAGACATCCGAAATATCAGAAGGAATACGAGAATTATTAAAGCAAATATTCAAATACTGACTCAAATTAAAAAAAAAAAAAAAAAAAAAACATCTTTCCAAAACTTGCTGAAATTTCGGTAAAATATATTCTAAAATATGACTTAACCTCCTGAAAATAAAAATCATAATATTTCTAATAAATATCTAATAAATTTATATCCAACATCAACAAACCAATGAACCCCTCATGGGTCTCCAAATCAACAACAAATATTTATAATAAATATTACACGTCTCAATTATTTGATCCATATAACTAATTAACTACTTATAACAATCCAATAAATATTTCAACTCAATTTTAATATTTAATTTATAATTATCGATGCTCTAGAAATAATAATCATTTCGAAATAATTCGTACGACGATACTTGATTTATTACTTAATCACCACTTTACCCAATATTTTCTTTAATTATTAATTTATTTATTTTGATCTCTCAAATATAATTTCTATAATAACCCGATGAATTATTCTGCTAATAATTTCAGTTAAATTTATCAATTGAAATCCACATAGTTTTTCTCAATTAATTTATTATGCTAATTTAATTACTACCACAATTAATTTATAATAATAATAACTCAACAATAAATCTTCAAATAATTATTTAAACTCCAAGTAATATTTCAATAATTATTCAAAACTTCAATATATATTTTTAAAATAATCCATAAATAATTTAGTACAATAATTATTCACTTCAATTCTCAAATAATAATTATATAATAATTGATGCCGAAATAATTTAGTCCTCTAAAATATTACCACGATCTATATATTGTCCAAATAAATTTTCAACTGTAATCTAAATAATTTTCTTTAATTTAATTTAATTTATCAACCTAATTTAATTACCGCCACAAATATTTAACTTTTGGCACCTAATTTCTATAAATATTATCAAAATAATTCTAAATTTATAATATCAATTTATCTTAATTTATATATTTAAAATAAATATAATAATTAAATTTTTATTGACTAAATATTCCAATATCAGTGTCAATATTCAATAATTTTCACAAACTTATCTTCAAACATGTTCTAAATAATTTAACAACACTTAAAAATTTAATTACTTGAAATTGCCGGAAATCTACGCAATTGTCCCAATTTTTAATCCTGCTTCGATCTTTTATCGGAGCAAAATTGATACCCACAGAAAGCTCTTGAAGAGAGGGACCCAAATAACCCATAACCACCTAAAAATTCCATCAAAATCGGTCGAAAATATATTTTGGCTGGCCGAAGCTAAAAACGGCGCGTGCTCAGCAGTGAATTGTCGAAATCCACCGCGGTTGGGTCATTAGAGGTCGCCAACACTTCTGATTTTACCGGTGCCTCGCGTGTGGCCATTCAATGGCCGAAAGCCTATCCTCCGATGCACAATTCCTCTCTCTCTCTCTCTTTTCTCCCATTAGCTAATATTTCTCCCATTTTTCTTCTCTGATTCCTGCACCCCTTTTCCCTTTCTTTCTTTCCATTTCAAAACATATAATAATAATAATATAAAATTTTAATCTTTTAAATTTTAAAGAAAAATCTAGATGGCTCTAGATTTTCTTTCCAATAATAATAATAATAATAAAATATTTAATTCAACTAATTAATTTTCTAATAATAAAAATATTTAATTTATTATATAAATAAATAATTTCAAATTTAAATAATTAATAATATATAATTAATATAATAATTATAAACTAGTAATTAATAAATAATATCTTAATTGATTAAAATAGTTTTCCAACTAACTAACTAAATATATTAAAAAATAATTAATAATTCTTAATAAAATAATACCAAAAATGTTTGAGTTTAGAAATTCAAAATCAAATATTAAAGAAAATAATTTCCTTTATTTTTTAGAATAAAATAATATAAGCCATAAATATTTTTAGATTCTTTAGATATTATTAAACTATTATTTTTTTTTTATTAAATAAAATTTTGAAATTAATTAAAAAATTTAGGTGTTATATATGGTCGTGGGTCAATGGAAAAAGGGGAATAAAAAATCAGACGGGAAAAAAAAGAGAAAGAGGTTTCGCTAACCGAAATCGTAACAGTTTGGCTGCCTATCGTGACACGCGCCTGACTGGAGGAAAGCCAGGACACTGATTAAGCTGTTTGCATAAGCTTGCCAAGAATGGCCACCGGACGATGGCTCACACATCCTCTGATCGGTCCGCCTCCAGCAAACTTTCTAGCAATTTTTTAGCCAGTCCAAAGCTCCTTTCTCAATCATTTTTGTTTTGTTGAACTCCACTCAGATCCAGCTTTTCGATGACATTCAGTTTGTCCCATCGGTCTCTCTGGAGCCCTGATCAAAATATAAAAAATCTAATTATTTTTCTGACAATTGTGAGTAAATGGATTCTAAATTATTTAAAAATTTATTTTAAATTACTTAGAATAAAAATTATGAAAATATTGAGTTCGGACATGGGTTTTGGAATATTTACACAATAAATAAATTAAGATTGCGTTTAAATTAGGTGAGTAAATTAAGATAAATTATTGTAGCATGATAAATAATTTTTTCAAATAATATAATGAGTGTAGTAATAATTAAAAAAAATTTGAAGTAATTAATCAGTGAAATATTAATTATGATATAATTATTTATTGAGAACTTTGTGAATAATTATTTTGCTGAATTAATTGGATATTGAGATTGAAATTTATTTGCAAAATAATTATTCAAATTAATTCGAAATAATTTATAAAATTATAATAGAAATTATTTTTGGAAGTTGTAATAATTGAATTAATGGATAAATAAATTATTTATTGAAAGGATTATTAATTAGTGAATCTAAGTGCCGATATTTGGATATTAATACTGAATAAATATTTTTGAACTAATATAAATTCAAATGAATTATTTGGGTTATTCAAAATTATTATTTTGAAGTTTTATTGATTAAAAAATAATTATATTTATTAGGTTCGAGTAAAAATAAGTTATTTATAATTATTGAGCTGATGATTTATTATTTTGCATATTGTTAGGTTTGGAGGCTCAAAGGGACAACTGTGTTAATGTTAGATGTGAACCTATGGGCTATTTATTTAGTAGTGTTATTGTTTTCATTTTTGAAGACTATATTTTAGTTTTAGGAAAGGTTCTGCCGTAATTTTGATAAATTCTTGAAAGTCATTTCTTATAATTTCAAAGTCAATGTTTTGGGTTATTTTTATTCTAATGATTTTCATATTTGATTTTAATATTTCATGTGTCTTCATTGTTGTCAGTTAGAGGATGTTCCGAGGAGAGCCAATTGGGTTAATTATCGTCAAGTTTGTGAGTTATACTCTCCAATATATTTTTTAATTTTTCATGCATGTTCATTTATTTGTATGAATATATAAATAATAGTCAAGCGTTAATATTATTAATTAGTTAGAGACTTGTGCTAGTGTACGTCGTATTATAATTTGTGTTGTATATTACTTGTAGTTACTGGATGGAATTAGAATGATATAAAACCACTTGAGCATGATATGACAATTATGATTTGATGAATTATAATTAGCGTGATGATGAGGGCTTGCTCATCTCTCTCCTCTACTTGGCAGTCGGGTTGATGTTGCTTGATTTAAGCCGTGACGGCGAAATCCTATGGATTAGATCAAAGAGATAATATTTGAATTAAGAGAGTTAGGTATGGAGATCGACTCTACATTGAGATTTAATATGATTCTTGTGAACTAATTCACATCATTATTTAATTATGCGATTACTTCTCTGTATAACACATTGCATGAGTATTTTTTTAGTAGATTAATTAGGTTATACCAGTTGATATAATGATTACTATCATTTATTGAGTCGAACGCTCTTTTATATTTAACTTATTTTTTCAGGTTGAAAGTTGAACATAAGGAGTAAAATTTAATTGAATTTTTTTGTCTTTCGTTTTTTTAGATAGGAAATATATTTTATTAAAACCAATTATGTATTTATTTTTTATACTATATATTTTAGAACTTTGCATAATTATTTTTTTTTATATTTTTGTTGCTTATATTTTTATTTTTATGAAATTGTTCTATTAAGTAGAAACTATATAAATTTTATTAGATAATGTGAAATGATTGAGATAATAGTTCTAAGGGCAGAAATTTATTTTATCTTTAAGTTCTTCTGAATAAGTGGGTCATAGTCTTTATTTGATGACAATTACAATTGTCAAATTTCAATTTTATATTTTAACGAAATATCAAGCTTACTATGAATTTTAAAAATTTTATATTTTTTTATTTTTTAGTGTCGGTTACCTGATGTTGAGTTCGGCTCGGAACAATATATTTTTCATAACTTATAAAAATTAAGCCAAAAGCTCAATTTACCTCTCGACTTTTTCTCTAAGAGAAATTCTACTTTCATACTTGCTTTTAATTCAATTATGCCCTCTTACCACAAAATTTAGGACAATCAAGTCCAGTTCTTAACAACACGCAGGATTTAGGATTGAGGATTTTACACTATAAGAAAAGCGCTATTCAGTGAAGAAGATAGAACAGCGAGGGACAGTGATGAAATTAATGAATATATAGAAAATAATTTGAGAAAAAATATAACAACAGATCTGTGACAGATTAATGAGAGTTCATTAAGGAATTATTTTGTCTTAATGTATGGCGCGAATACTTGAAGCCATTAGTTAGCAACTAATTATTTAGGGATTAGCAACAGATTAACGGTGAAAATTTTGTCACTAATCCAAAGTAAATGATGTATGACACGATAACAAAAATGTACTGATCTCGCTGTTTTGCGATGGAGAGTACTAATAATAACAACAAATTAACCTGTTGTTATTTTTAGTATATAAACATTGATGCCCTAGAAATTTTATTTCCATTTTCTTCTCGCTCCCTTTCTATTCTCTGTTGTTCTCCATCTTTGGCCGTTCTCTCAGTCGTTCTCCAATCGTCGGTGATCGTCGGTCCCCGGTCATTGTTGCTGTCCTGCCATTCGCCATGAAAGCTTTCTTGTCATTTGCCATTCCGTTCACAGGTGCATTGTTTTTTTGTTTTTGTTATTTATTTTTTCTGTTAATTGTTTTTGGTTTTTGTTCATGTATTAAATTTTTTTCTTTTGTTTGATTTGTAATTTTTTTTTATAATTAGTATTTTGATAAAATTTTCTTTCGAATTTTTTGTTTGATGGGTTTGGGCATGTGGGTTTGTTGATGGATTTGTGGTTTTTGGGTTAATTTTATGAATAATTATTTTTTTAGTTTCAATTTGAATTTTTTTTCTTAGTTTATGTTTCATAAGTTTCACTTTAGATTTTTTTTTTTTGAGTTTCAAGTACCTCTTATTTTTTTTTTTAATTTTAATTTGTCATATTTTAATTTTTTTATACAAATTTAAGCATAAATGCTTTAACCTTTTTTTAGTTGTCGGTGTCATTCTCAAAATCCCTATCGTCGCTTCAATTTTTTTTTAATTTTAATATTAGGATTTTTCTGGTTTACTGATTTGATCGTGTTTACTTTCATCTTTAACAATAAGCTATTAGGTTTAGTTGTGTTTCAAGTTTCTTGCTGTTTATTAGCTGCATGTAAGTTGCTTGACAAAAGGCCTTACTGAAATGCCCTCTTAATTTAATCCCTACAAGCAATTCGATGATTTTGTAGACTCAACAAAATGGTCTTGGAGATCTTTGACTGCAAATAACTTGCTCATTTCTTTTGCAATATCTCTGTATTCCTTTCCTTCTTTTTTTATCATAACTAATCTTAGTGACTCGGCCACTGACTCTCTAGTAGATGATCTATCTTCCTCGTTTCTTGGAATTTCTATTCTCACCTTCTTCTTTTCTGTTTGGAATTCTTTATTGGTTCAAATTGCAAAGAAAAATTAAGCCCATTAATTAGAATGCACTACATCTATTTGTTTAAATACCTATGAGAAATATGCATTTTCTTTTTGTACTGTATTATTTGCTTATGTATGTTCTGGAATTTGATTATTATTTTGTTGTTTTAGTGTTACAGTTATATGAAAGAGAGAATAAGGACAAATGTTGAAACAATTTTGCTGCTATATTCATATGCTTATGTTTTAAAAGCAATTTTACTTTCTTTGGATCAATTGTCCTTGCAGCCTCAGTATAAGTCAGTATCTGTTTAGTTGGATATCCCTTGAAAAGCTTAACCCTCTTGTACCTCTGTTCCATATTATGGAAATTTTGTCGCAAAAGTACACTATTGGCCAACTCTGGCCCTCTATCCGTGAGATATTCCAATTGGGCCAACATCAAATCCTTATCAATATCATCATGTAACCAAAACCCATGATCTTGTTCTCAAACTCTGAATTCACTTCCAAACGAATATCATCCTGCTTAACACCATTCTCTTCCAATGCATACTCTTCCTCATCACTCAAGTCCAAATCCTCCATCTTATGAGCAAACTCTCTTCAAACTCTGAATATGCATAAAAAATAACACTAAAATCTCTCACAGTAATCATTGTAGTCATACCCCTCCTCAAAAATATCCCTCGCCTTCTCAAACAAACCCCTTGTGATATAATAATCAGCAAGCAACGTCATAACCTACCAATATCATTTGTAAGTTTCCTAATCCCACCTCTAATAATGGCATCCACATTCAAGCTAGACACCTCTTTTGCATGTCTTGTAAGCATATCACACAATTCTAGCCATAATTCATGCTTTATTTTCCCCTTTAAAGAATAAAATTTATCAGCATTCAATACAAAAGCTAGCCTCTCAGATGCCTCTTGCCAAAGATGGGAATTCACCAAAAACTCAACCAAAAACTCAATAAGGTCCTCAATATGGCCAAGGTCGTACTTCATGTACCTCTTGTGAACCCTAAGCAAAGTCTCAATTGGTTTTCCCTCTTGGCTAACAAACCTTAATTATAATTGTAAAATCCTATCATGTTATATGACAGGTAATGCACAGAGTGCTCTATCAAAAGTTCTACGAGTATGGGTTATCAATTTACGGTTCGAAAGTGTTTGCAAGTACATAATCCAAATTCTAAGCATTTTATGCATAGTAACCAAAGCTCTTTCAAATTTATTGTTTAGGGTTTCATATTTGGAGCAAGTGATGGGTAGGTTTCTAATAATATTGGGGTCAATTTCACCCATGGTATTCCAATTTATGGCCTACGCATATTATGATACTCAAACTTCATTTTATTATATAAAAATCATCCAATTTTGCTTATCAGTAACTTTAAAATACTTTCGTCTTATTTCCATTCAAATACTAACAGAATGCTGACGTGGATTTCACAGTTCAATATTTTTTTAAAATTTTTTTTGCCATCTTAGTTAACCACATATTCACTCTCTTCATTGCACGTGGGTAAGAATTGATTTTAACACCTCTCTCTACTTCATCTCTTCTCCTTCTTCTCATCAAATTAACACTATTCAACTCAAATAAACTCAAAAATAAGAAAATTTCAAAATTAAAAATCAGCAAAATCAGCTTAATGACCGTCAAATCCTAGTATCTATACCATCTCAAATCCCACATTCTCATCATCAACACTCTCTCCCCTCTAACAACTCTTTATAACTAGTTTTGTTTCTCCACTCTCTGATTGTCGTTATTTCACTATCATCACTGTCACTATTACTTTCGCTTTCTCTTTCATCTTCGTAATACACTACGAATTTCCCTTTGGTAATTTCGTTATCTAGAAAAGCTTACGATCCTAATACAGTTGGAATTGAAGTTGAAGATGACGACGACGGTGATGGTGATGTTAAGTAGTAGACTCTGAACTAAATGGTTCAAAAATCAGTGTAGATTCATCTTCATCATCATGGCGGCAATGCAATTAACCGAAGAAAGTGGTTGCTAATTAACGGAGCAAGAAGCGATTCCATCGGCGCCGACAACTCTAGTTCTCTAGAAATTACAACGACGGTGGTAAGTGCAACCCACGTCCATAAATTATTAACGACGGTAAAGATCCCATGGCTCACATAATCAAAGGCCAAAGCTTTAAGAGGAGAATCCAACACAATATTCATGATGATAGGCTTGGCCTCTCAATCTCTGGTATCTTTGTGAATTTGAGGTTTGTATATGTAGAATATGGAATAGGTAAATATGGAGACATGAGAGATAATGTGAGCCGTTGGGTGAAATAAGTTAACTGACCCCTTCTTTTTCTTTCCAGACACCAATTGAAACCCTTTCTCGGAGTCTATTCCCAATACCCAACCTGTTTCCTTTTCCTTGTTTCGGATATTCTGAATTTCATCAACAAACATGTCAAAATGCTCCAAAATACTGATTGATTTGAGCATGGATTATGACTTAGCGGAAATTTGTTGAATAGGGAGCTTGAACTCATCAAAGTTGTAATAGAAATGGAAATCCTTGTTTGGAGGGATTGTGCGAGACAAGCCTGAGAGGCTAGATAGCGAAGATGAGAGAGGGCATGTGGTTAAGGTTTGTAAGATTTGGGATTTCACGGGGCTTTACTTTGTTTGATCAATGTTCATGGCATCTTCGCTCATGATGTGTCTATTAATGAAATAGAGAAAATTTGATTAGGTTTTTTGGTACAAATTTCTCTCCAGTTTTGCAAATATGTTTTGAGAGTCTCACGCGCATAGAGAATCCTGAATTGAGAGTTTGCTGACATGGCAAAAAAATTAAAAAATATTGAGTTGCAGTGGCGGATCCAAAATTTTAGATGAGGGGGTGAAAATTTATAGAATTGTTTTTTTTATAGGGTTATATATACATATAAAAGTTTAACTATAAAATTTTTAAAATTAGAGAGGTAAAAATAAAAATTTATGGAAAAATATTAAAAAAATAAAAAATTAGAAATTATAGGTGTAAGATTAAAAAAAAAATTATGAAATTAGAGGATCATCTATAAAAAAAATTTTAAAGTTAAAAAGATAAAATTAAAATTAAAATTAAAAATTAAATATGGAAAAAAAAAGGCAACCCTTTATGTCCAAAATAAGAGGAATGGATTACGCTTTTTGAAAGGTGATTTACGGCGGGCTATTAAGAGCCCTACTAAAGCTTGAGGCCGAATGGATTACGCAAGATCTCTTCTTTGTAGAGAAGATCATCTTGGGAAGGATAAAGCTCTCTGGGAATTGACATTAAACCCAAAAACTAAATGGCTATTGTAGAGAATTTTGCAATGAATGCAAGGAATCGATATGAGAAGAACAAATTCCTCAATTCATTTTAAGTGGGAAAAACTAAATTCAAAGCTATGAAAGTCAATCTGTCCCAACAATTGCTCTACTTCGTTTTGCTCTCCACGGAGTTGGGTTGGGGTCAAAACGACTCACGGTTCATTGTTTTTAATTGCTTTTTTTTAATCTCATACTTTTTCGAGTAATGGGCCAGACCAATCCACAATATAATAGAATTTGTAAAACATATTATGGGCCTATAAAAATGTAAAAAAGGCTAATGTATAAATTCTATCGCAATTCAACAGAAACCCAAAATTATAAAAATGTAGATTGCAAAATCATAGTTTTGTTATTGGGCCTCTCTTTGGCCCAATAAGATTTTTTTTTTATTAATTACTTTAACATACCTATATTTTTTTTAAATTATACAAAATCATCCATATGTTTCTAAAACGTGCTTATATTTTACTGTAATCAAAATTATATAAGGTTTAATTTTTCTCCTTTCGTTCAATTTGGTTCTGATTTCTTGAGTTATTTTTATCAGGAACACAAAAACATTAGCATTATAATCATTGAATTTCAAGAACAATAAGTGATTCTTTTTGCTGAAAAAAAACTTATAGAGTTAAATCAAGAAAGAACTTTTTATAACATAGATGAAAAAATTTATTTGAGAATTATATTCAAATTGAATAAATTCAAAATTGGTAATTCAAGTCAACAATTAAATGTAATTTGAAATTTTTTTTAACAGTGCGTATAAGAAATTGGCTAACGGTAAGATTACCAATGTGAATTGAATTAAATGGAATGAAAAAATACAAGAATATTTTAATATAATTTTAAAAATATAAAAATAATTTAATATAATGTAAAAAAATATAATGAATTTTTTTGTTTGACTAGTGAAAAATGAGAAAAAATTGAATGGAATATCCTTATCATCTAATAAAAATATAATGTAGAAACGTTTTAATATAATTTTAAAAATAGATAAATGATTTAATATAATTTAAAAATTATAAGAGCATGTGAGTAATTATTTTTTTTCATTTTATTATTTTTATTTGGAAAAAATCTTAAATTTAATAATAAAAATAAAAGCTCGTAACTAAATAAAAAATAATTTTTTTTTTTTTCGTGAAAATTGGGGAAAAAAACAAAAGCTTGATTTTATTTTTTATTTAAGAAAAGTTTCAAAAATATCATCAATAATTGGTAGAGAAGAATATGATCATCATTGGGATTGCCCGTAATAAATAGGAAGGAAATGATTGGACAACAAGCATGCGAGGCCATGAAAGCCTTATGTAGCGTCACCATAACAGCAAATGTAGATGCCGTAAGCAGCAATAATTATATAAGCGAGCCCACACGCAACCCCTTCTCCCTGTCTCTCTCTCTCTCTCTCTCCAAATACATTATCGCCCTCTCTCCCTGTTTTTCTCTCTCTTCCCTGCGACCCAGGGAAAGAGCCTTCACGTTATTCAAAGCCGTTTTTCACTTCGTGTGAGTACCCTTTTTCTTTCTCAATTCATAAACATTCATATCTTTTTCTAACTTTTATTTCTAACCTATATGGGTATATTCTTTTGGGATTAATTGCAGTTTAGGATGATCTAGAGGTAAATGGTCTTAAAAGGGTTCTTATTTTTTCTTTTTTCTTAGTAATTGATATGGGTTTTGATCTTATATTTTTGGGTTTCTAATTTCTGATTGTAAATATCTGTTCTTTTTATCTTATCTGTATGTATGCCTCTTTGGTTTCTGATAATATTTTAGTGGAATTGAAAATAATGGAAAAATTAGCTAATTTATTTTCCTTTTTTTTGTCTATTTCTTTTGACTAAAGGTTTGTTGTTTGTATTAATATTACAAGTAGTAGTTTTGCATCATCATTTGTAATGAAATATTTTTGCTTTGTTAGGTCTTGTTTTTGCCTTTTATATTTGTCTTCCTTTCTTCGCTTGTTCAGTGTTACTAATTAATGTTTTAGTGGTTGATGTTTAATGTAGTTTGGATGAATTATAGTCAGAACTGTGATTAAATAAGTAATGAGTTTGGTATTTTATGATTATCATGCTTGTTGTGTTGAATTTGAATGTGTTCTGTTTTTTATTTGATACAATTAACAATATTTGTGTAATTATTTTTCATCTTTCTTGTGTCTTTGTTGTTTTTCAGCGAAGAAGACTTGTGCTCTTTGCGCGTGTCCCGTTCTCTTCTCCAATCCTCCACACATAAATTAATATATCTAACTTTGAGAATTTATCTTTTACACTTATACGTATATCCAATGGAGGTCAAGCAATGGAACTACAAGCGCGAGAGAGAAATGAATGAGAACTTTGCTGAGCTTTATGCCATAATCAAAGCTACGGAGAAGCTTGAAAAGGCTTACATTCGTGACATCATCACCTCTTCTGAGTATGAAACTGAATGCCAGAAGCTTATTGCCCACTTCAAAACACTAGCTTCCACCCTTACAGAAATAGTTCCTAGCATTGAGCACTTTGCAGATACATACAAGATGGATTGTCCAGCTGCCATAAACCGTTTGGTGAACTCTGGGGTTCCTGCCACAGTAGAACACCGTGCTGCTGCAGCTGCTTCAGTAACTACCTCAGCTGCCATTGTAGCAGAGTGTGTGCAAAACTTTATTACAGCTATGGATTCCTTGAGACTAAATATGGTGGCAGTGGATCAGGTGCATCCTTTGCTCTCAGACCTTTCTGCCTCGCTTAAAAAGTTGAACATTTTGCCACCGGACTTTGAGGGGAAGATAAAGATGAAAGAGTGGATTTCTATGCTGTCTATGATGGGAGCAGCAGATGAGTTGACAGAGCAACAAGCTCGGCAACTACACTTTGATCTCGAGTCCTCGTACAATTCTTTTATGGCAGCTTTGCCTAGTGCTGGTACTTGATTGGTTTTGTTGAGCTTGTAAATTTATGGGCAAAGTCATTCAATTTGGGTTTTTCAATACATATTATGTTGTTTGTTGCTCCAACTTGGTAGAACCTCAGTGATGAGTTGGAAGAATTACTAATTTTGTAACAGGTTTTATACATTTTGGGAATTGCTGAACCAGTAAATCGTGATTATTTGTTATGATGTATTGTGTAAATTGCTTGTACTTCAAATTTAGTATCTTAATATTCATTCATCTTTTGATTTTGACATTGTGAAATGTCTTTCTTCTAGAGCGTGAGTGTTCCTTGGTTCGAATGACCTTTTGTTTAGCATAGTTGGCAGTTGAGACGTAATTTTATCAAAAATATCCAACAGTGATACAAATGGTGTTTGCCACACCCCTTAAATTGCTATTATATACTATCCTGTTGCAGAGCTTTGGCTTTATTCAAAAAGCTGTCATGTCTATGGATCTTAAGGCCTACATTTAGTTATTATTTATTTGCAATTGACAATCTAGGGTTGCAGAATTTCAAGCAATTATTTCATAACTGTATATGGTAATGTCAACTAGACTTAATGTGACTGAAGTAGGCTTGTTGAAATTTCCTTGTACTTTTGCATGTGATTGAATGCTGATGAATCTGCAGGAGATAGTTTGTTCGTCATGCCCTTATATTCTCTGGATTCATGGCTGTATTGACTATTTAGTATTTACAGAGCATTTTGAGAAACAAATGTGAGAACTTGGACTCCTGTATGTATGCCTGGAGATGCTCTGTGATTAGAGATAAGAAAGAGATATAAATTCAATTTAAGCAAAACAGATTGAAATGTTGTCGGTGACCTTGTAACCTTTCTGCTTGTATTAGTAAATCTGTTCTGGTTAACTCATTCTTCTTTAGATTTTAAGGCTCACATTCACATAAAAGGAAGTTAGTGAGACGTTATCCAATATGAACTTGCTTCTCCTAGGGATTACCTTTACGTATGATAGAAATCACCCTTGATGTCAATGGGCTATTTATTATTGAAATTTGCTTTTCCTGAACTAAATTTCCAAGTTATGCTTTGTCTGTTCACTAGTCAGAATGCAAGTCTTAAGACATTGAAATCACCATCTTTGGAAACAAAATACACATCTTCCGAAGTTACTTTACAAATCTAACAAATTTTCATTGCTCTGAAAATGATTTACATATTTCAAACATGGGCGTAATTAGAAAATTTTAGTGGGAGTCAGAATTAAATTAGTAAAAAAAATTTTGTATCATAAATTGTATAATAATTTTTTTAGAAGGTTCAATTAAAAATTTACATATAATTTTAATATTATTAAAAGGATCAAAGTTAAATTATTAAAAAATTTTAATATTATAAATTATATATAATTTTTTTTAAAAAACCAATTAAAATATATAATTTTAAAAATTTTAGGTGGGGTCAGGGCTACCCCTAATCCCCTTGTTACGCTCCTCTTTTTAGAGTTTAGAAAATATTAGATTTTTTTTAGTTACAAAAAATATTTTATATATTATTTTTTTAATTTTTCATTGTTCAAATTAAAAATTAAAAAATTGAAAAGCATATTTGTTTGTTTACTTATTATTACTAATGGAAAATTGGTTGATTGGGTCTATTTCGAGTCGATGATTTTGAGTTTGAATCAAATTTAGATTCAGATAATTTTAAATTCAAGTAATCATTAAGTCAGGTCATCAACGAATCAGGTCATTAATTAGGTCGGTTTATTAATGATCCAGAGTATCTTTTGAGTCAAATAATTAAGGGATCAAATTAATTTATAGATCAAATTATCATTGAGTTTGAGTCATCATCAAATCAGATTGCTCCACAAGTCGGATCTTCAAAAAATTGTGTCATAATCGAGTTTCTACTGTCATCGAATCATATTGTCAATGGGTCAGGTCGTCAACTACTCAGATCACTATCGAATTTCGAGTCACCAGCAAATCATATCATCTCAGTTAGTAGGTTTATCGGTTCAGATTATTGTAAACCACTAGACCCTTTATCAATTATGATAAAATTTAAAATTTGAAATCTGAATTTTATATGTAATATTTAATTATCAATTATGAGAATTAATTAGGTTACTGATTCACTATCTATTGACCCATATAAACATTGATTTTAATTTTTAATAGTCATATTTATTCACCAACTTAAAATAAAACTAATTAATACATAATTTATATATCCATTACCTCATCTAATTTTATGATAATATAAATATAAAATTATATATATATATAGAAATATATTAAGTTACGAAATTATTGTCATAATTATTATAATTTAATATAAAAAATATATATACATATCACAAGAATTCATATTATTTTTTTTAGAATATTAAATAAATAATTTTATAATTTAGATTTTTTTCTTATCTATAATTATAAGCAAATTTTATATTTTTTTAAGAATCAGGTGATTTCAGATCGAATCATTGTCAATTCGGATAATTTTATATTTCAGTTATTTCGAGTTCGGATAGTTTTTAAGTTATATCACTATTTATGTTGGATTAATTTTTGATCGGGTTGTGTCCGAATTTAGGTTATTTCGGATTAATTCAATATTGAATTGGGTCACTGCTAAATTTTCGGTCACTTAGGTGGGTCGATGAGCGGATTCGGTGTTTCTTCAGGTCAATTTATTCATGGGTTTAAGTTTTTGTCACATCGATTAATTTTTGAATATAAGTTATTGTGAAATTTAATTTAAATTTTAAATTAATAATTATTAAAATTAAATTAAATATGAATTGAATTCAGTATCGAATGAATGTAATCGAATTTCCAAGTTGGGATTGATTTTGCCATCTATACTTATTATGTTCTATAACTTTATATGATTTTCTTATTAAACATTTTTTTATTAACTACCTATTATTATATTGAAAAGTAATAGTTATTTGTAAATCACCTGCATATGAAAGTTATCATAAAATTATTTCGTGTTACATTTTTCAAAGCAACAAAGAAAATTTACATAAACCAATTGCTAAAAAAAAAAATTGGAAGATAACATTATAAGTAAGATTTTATCTATCCTTTTCAGTATAGTTGGTTGATTTTTTTTTTATTTTAATTTTAAAAGTATTAAAATATATTTCATCAAGTAATTACAAAAAATTTAAAATAGAATGAGAAATAAAAAAAAAAAAAGTGTCATTAAGAAATTACATAAAATTTAAAATAGAATGATAAATTTTAAAAAATAAAGCATGATGAATTTGCATTTAATTAGGTTTAATCATATTTTTCCATTATAAATACTAAATTCAAATTAATATTTTATATTTTAATTTGAAAAGTATATAAACACATTATATGTGTAAACATTATCTGAACCACAAAATAAGCAAAATAGATATATGTATATTTTTATATATATCAGAAATAAAAAAATAATAAATAAACAAAAACATTGTTGGGGTTAGATTTCAAAACTCAAAGTGATGATGCCGAAGGCAATAATAAAAGTGATTTGGAGAATTATTTAAATTAGATTTTTAAATTGCAATTATAAATTAAAAAATAAGAAAATTTATGAAGAAAATATATATTGAGAGAGTTTTGCTCTCTTATAATTCCTTTCTAATTCGAAATAACCGAATGCTACGAATTATACCAAAAAAAATAAGAAAAATTCATCTCTAATTTCTTATTTGGAAAATCATTAGAAGTAAATATTAAATTTCATTTTTCACTTTTCCTGAAAATATTTTCTGGAAAATGAACATTATTTTCCACGACTAAACAACGCCTTAACTTCTGTTTCTACAATAGACGCAAAATTGATGGCAAGAGTGGCAATAGGAGCAAAATGACAACGACAATACCGCCATAAATGGCAATGCAAGTCCATTTCCTAGAGCTTTTCTGACATGCCCTGGCCTCCTGAAGGTGCTCTGTCCCTCGCCGCACAAAGGAGCTAGCATGTGCAACATGACTCTCAATGTCATTGAGTTGGTGGCCTTGAGCTTCAACAAGAGCAGCCATGTCCAAGAATATTTGGTGAAGTTCAATCAAATTCTTTTCTATTTCCTTCACTGCATCGTGTCTTTCTTGAATTTCTGATATTGTATCAAGAATCTGACCTCTGCCTTGCTCTTGAATAGCTTTCTGAAAGAAACTTTCACTTTCGCCACTTGATATCAAATTCTCAATTGTTTCTTCACTTGCCTTCTGTCCTGTGATTGTAAAATACCTGCGTTCCACAGTTTCTTTATATTCAGCTGTCATTCTTGCTCTGAAATTCTGAAAATTATCCATCAAGTCTTTCAGCTTTTTTCCTAATCCGCTGACCACAGAGCCCCTGGTTCGATCTGCAGATGACCCTGGACCGCACCCTGGAATGTTTCTAGCAGCTGCATTGGAACGTTCTAAAGCTTCAAGCTTTCCTTTGATGATCTTGACACGTTTCAGGACTTGTTCAACTTCTGAGTCCATTCGAGATCGAATAGCTTTCATAGTCTTGGCATTATGCGCTACCTTGCTCTCTTCATTTGCATCTTGTAAATTCTTATAAAGCTTCTCAACAGTTTTCATGTCTTCCTTTACATTCTCTACATCATCGAAGAATTTATCAAGATTCATGGGCTCCTTCCCTGCCTCCACATCATCAATCTGTGCTTGCTGCTTCAGATCAGTGTATTTCTTGAACGAATTTGAAAATAAATCATTCATCTTGGCAAAACCTAAGGAATGCTCTCTGAAAATGCATTTGTTGTTTAAAATTAAGATTGGTAAGCATAAAACTTATCTTCTATTAGACTGTGACTGTTTATTTCCTGTGCTAAATTTTTGTTCGTCATTACCTTCCTCTTCATTACTTTGAAGTCTAATGAGGAGGAAGAGAGGGGTGACAATAGCAAAATTGTCACCAAGAAAAAGAAAATGAATGTAGGGAAAGTAACCTTATTTTTGGTGTTGGGGATCAAGTTATAAGAGGGTTAAGGTTATTTTGAGAAGCTTAGCTAAAAGGTCGTTTACTTGAATAAGTGGTTTTCGCTTTTTCATTGGTTTTGTTGACTTGGTATTCTTTAGCTTTTCTCCCAACCACAAAAACCTACAATTTTAGTGATTTGCTCTCAATACATTTTCCAAGATTAAATACCCCCAAACTTTTCAGCCCATCTTATTTACCCAACCCTATCAATCCAGTTTTGATTAGTTTTAAATCTTAAATTAGCTTGTTGCTAATTATTTAATTAATGGATATGAATGCCCAAAAATTTTGTCAAGAAGGCTCTGCAACCCTACACGGCCGTAATGGAAAATATCAAAATAGTGCTTTTATAAAAATATGTAAAAGGAGACCAAACAAATTGTTCTATGAAAATTTTGAGTATATAAATAAAATTTTCCTTCAGTTCTATTTATATATAAACAGGAAAAAAAAAAAAAGATCAAGAGTGATTTAAAAAAAATATATTTTCCTTCATCTGAACTTTTCCCAATATGAAAAATTATCTTCCAACAAATAAAAAAAATGCTTTTAAAAAATAATTAAAAGAAAAAACAGATTTGAGAAGGTGGACGAGTACAGAACTCTCTTGATATATAAAAATGCAAATAATCATGAAATGATAAGAGAGCTCAAAGGGCTTTGTTATAAGAGTCCAGAAATGGAGGTGTGGTCAACATCTGTAATGCGCACAAACTAGAATTACCTGAAAGCAATTTCTCATTTTACCAAGTGACGAAAAGAAACACTGTCACAGCTTAGTTAAATTCTCCGTGATCCTGAATAAAGGTAGTGGTGAGCTTCCAGAAATGAACTACATAGCTTCAACCTACCACCCGATAGATTAAGTTATCGTCATTGCCCTGCCCCCCTCCCCTTCCTTTCTCAAATAGTTAGCAGCCACTTATATTACAGTAGAGAAGATCATACACGAATATGAATCAGCAAAATTATTGGTTTCCCAACCATTGTGTTGCCCACTTCCTACCTCTACTTTATGTACAGAACAAAGAAGCACCATACTGATGTGGAAATGTACAAAGATAAAAATCCTTGTATTCAGCTCACAAGTCCGGCACCATGGATGGTCAAAACGGTATTGCATGATTATCCAGTAGCTGGAGAAGATGAAGACACTTTCATGGAGAAAGTTGCAGGAATATCTTTGTCAGAATCTTGATGAGTGCTGCCAAGCATGATGCCATTACTGACTTCTTCACTAATTCTATGACCTGCAAGTGCTTGATTAACTGCTAAAATATTGTCAACATCAGAGCCCAACAACCTTTGTTGCCTGAGATACCTCCCAGTGGCGTCTTGGAGCATCTTCATCACACTTCCAGAATCTGAACCAGGTGACAACTCTTCCTCTCGTTCTGGCTGGATATTCAGGTCAATTTGACCTTTAAAAGGTGAAGCAGAGGATTTAATTCTATTGGGATCATCATCTGAACCTTCACCGACCACCTTTTTTTTGTTTGGGCTGCAACTTCCAGTGTTAGTAGATGGTGAGGGATCATCGTCCACCAATTTCTCAGGTGAAGTTTGCTGCTGCTTTTTCCTTGTAGTTTCTGCTTCTTTCTCTGATTGCTTCTTCTCGCGCTTCATCATTAGGGTTTTGAAACGTCGCTTGACTGTTTGACACACATTACATGTGCACGTTTGCTTGTGTTTGGGGCCCTTCCCACTAGGTGGCTGAATGCAAACAATGCAAGAGCAGCCAGGCCTATGTCGGGGATGCTTTGTGGTGGCCTGGGATGAAGCTGGAAGTGCCTCATTCTCTCCTAAAATAGCTAGGTTGGCAAGAGTGTCAAGCCCCTCCAATGCTTCAACATTATCAGCATCCTGTTTAGCAGCCTTCATCTTCTTCGAAGCAGCTTCTGGTTTAACACAAATCAAGCAGTTGGGGCGGGAAACACAAGTACCACCATTTTAAAATCATCAATATGCATTGCATAAAGCAAGGAAAGTACAAAAGTACAACATATTTGTGGTACTCAGTACTACACCTAATTTGATCTACGATTAATACCAGAATTTTGAACATGTAGAAAGAACAAAATTGCAAAATTGCTTCAAATAATTTGTACCTAAATTACAAGAAGGTAGCAGATCTTCAAGCTGTTCTGCTGTCAATTCTTGATCAGCTGAACACAATGATCTGGTAACAGAGAGATACATTTATACAATACTCAAAGGCTGCAATTCATATGGAGAGAAACTCGCACCTAAAAACAAATGGGTGCATGTTATACCTTTCTCGATCCCAAGAGTTACCAGAACATGTCCATTTGGAGGGAAGAAGAACATTAGCAGGCAATTTGCGCCATTTAAAACAATCTTCACATTGAACCCATTGAATATTTTGACTGATGATTGAAATAAATATTAGCATTTTGTCGGCTCAAAGAGACAAGACAGAAAAATAATACAACTTCAGAATTTTTTTTTAAATTACAATGCTGAAAACAACACGAGTTATTTTCATAATTGATAGCAGAAAAAAGATTATAATACTAAAACATTATTCCTAAGCTGTCAACAGTTAGGAAAACAACCCACAATTGTCAATTCAAATTCAAAGTTTCAGATATGCTTATATATATATATATATATATATATATATATATATATATATATTCTCCTAGAAAAAACACCCATACCATAAAGATTGAAGTCTTATCCAGCTAAGATGGAAAAAGGGTTCTTTTCAACAAAAAACGCCACTCTAAGAATAAAAGATTTTGTGGTCCATGTCTATAGAATGCAGAATTGCAGATAAACTTTTTTATAAGAGCCGAAGCAGTCACTTACCCTGAATTATCAATTGCAAAAATTGTTGGCTTCCCAAGTATTGGGGCATCCTGTCATAAGTACACGTGTGAGTTTTGAAACAAATAGATGCCCCATAAGGTGTAACAAGCCAAAGATAAAAGTTTATATGCTCGCACTCTCCATCAAAACAAAACAATATTTTAAGGAATTTCCAATAAATGCTCTGATAAAGATCAAATGTTCTTCAATTCAAACAGGGCTTGATGATAATAAGTGTAAAAGAAAAAGTATGCAAACTTATGCAAAAGTTGGGAATTCTTAGCTAGTGTTAAAGGAAAGTGCAAATTTATGCAACAGCTAGGAATTCTTAGCTAGTGTGATGAAAAAGTGTAAATTTATGCAACAGTTAGGAATTCTTAGCCGTGCATGGTGAAGGAATCTTTCTTTGTACTGTTGCATTCTTTTACTCCTTTTTGTGTCACTATCATTTTCCTAAACTTCAATATACCCAAAAGGGCCAGTCTAAAAATAAAGAAATAAACCAACAGTCAGTGGCAACAGGGTCGTAATCCAAGTAACCTATTGAAGCTGGCTGTAAATATGAGCACACAGCAAGATGGTTAAAAAAAGAGTAATAATAATTGGCATAAATTTGTATTGATTATGGAATTAATCAAACCTCATATTCCTCCAACTCGAATCCTTCAATCACTACAACACTAGGAATATGGTCAGGAGGGGGACGGAGCAGTCCTTGTGCCTCTTCCCATGTTAGTTTCAGTTCTATCATGTCTTCACTTTCAATTCTCAGGCGCTTACTCTTAGAACCCAATGTGCTGCTTTTCCTCTTTTTGATTGAAGATTTTGCTTTGAGAACTTCTTTGGCTATGTATCCTGACTTGTCAACTTTAGACCAAGGAGTGGGATCACCCAATTCAACCTGTTTAAATAATAAAATCCAGGTTATATCAATTTATCTTTTAAATGATAAAAGGAAAAGCAACTTCACCATAAAGGCTTCATAATACTAACATCTCCATTCATAGAAACACCATTACCAGTCTTGCTTATATCATTGTCCTGTAAAATGAAAATAAGAATTTGGGGTTAATCTATTTACTACCAAAAGCAATAATGAATATGTAACCAATTGCTTATTATCATGGAAACAGATTGCAAAATATATGATTTCTTAAGTTTATGAAGACATTCTTATCGCATAAAAAGCTCCATAGCAAGGCATTCAGATAAAGTTAGGTATACACAATGGCACATGAAGTTTTAAGGAATGAACAGAGTTAACTAAGAACCAAATCAACATTTAACCATGTGATACCCATTAAAATAGCATTCATAGGGATGAAAAATTGGTCAAGATTTGAAGTATCAGAGATCTCCAATTTTCCAATATATTAAAATGCCACTATAAAAAAAATTCAATTATTTGCCATTAATGTGCATTAGGTAATCTACATGCCAATGCATGCCATAAATATTGAAACAATCTCAAACTCCAGCAAAAGACCAACTTTCCCGAAATAAGTTCCAGCAAAGCCATCTGTTTTAGGTAGGGGTGACATCGGTTCGGTTTGAAGGGTTTTTACCAAACCAAAGCAATCTTTTCGGTTTGAAAAATTTTCAAACCAAATCAAACCATTATTATAGCCAAACTGTAGGTTTGATTAGGATTGATCTCCTTCTGTTTATCGATTTCAAACCAAAGATTTTTTTTTTTTTTTTTTTATAAACTACCATTTTATTTATTGTAAATTTAGGGAAAAAAACACCTACGAAATGTAGTCAATAAAAAAATCCAAAAATAGTTCAAGGTGCAATATAAAACTTGTTTATTCTATTAATTAACACAATCAAAACTTATTTTTTTCTCAAGAATTATACTTTTTTTATTTATTATTAGCTAATTTTCATGAATGATTGTTTTTTTTTTCAATTTTAAATTAATGTTAAGTTAAAAAAAAAAGTATGTGAATGTATAAATAATAAGATCAAACATATTTAATTGTAATAATAATAAAAAACAATATATATATAATTTCGGTTTAATTCGGTTTGAAATAAAAAAAAAAGCTCAAATCGCAAATCAAACCAAACTTTCAATTTACTCTATTTTTCAAACTGAAACCAAACCAAACAGATATTAAACCATAGGTTTCAATTTGGTTTGATCGGTTTGGTTCAATTTGGCTTCCACCCCCTATTTTTAGGACTTGAAACATGTACAAGGAAGAAACTTCAAAAACTTTGGAGGAGTCGGACCACAAAAAAAAACACTCATTTAATTCACATGTCCTTTAAAGTTACTTATCAAAGAGCTAATGGCACGTAAACATCATTATTTTAATAAAAAGAAAATCATTTATCACTAATTTGTAGTGATTCCTTTGGAACACTTTTTAAGAATATAACAAAATTATAATTTATATTTATTTTTTGGGTTTTTCCAATACCCAAACAATTAGTACCCTATAAACTAAACAACATAAAACAATAAACAGATTAGAAAACTAATGACTATGTCGATTAAATTTCATAAACAGGCATGCATACAACTGTTTTTATCTTTGATAACATGCCTCATGCACACGCGATGCACACATTGATGCCATATGCTTAGGGATATTGCATTTGCAAGATAGCAACAAAGAAAAAATTCTAGGGATTTCCATGTTCTTGTCCTTATCCTCTAGCATGTTAAATAGACAATTTGAAAAAGTACTAGGCAATTTGACAAGGTCATACCTGATCAGAAGATTGAGCAGCCGAAGCTTTTCTGAATCCCATAACCAATTTTCCTTCTGGCTCTAATCTACTAAATGTTACTGAGGAACATAACCAAATTTCAGTTCCAATACCAGAGAATTCTGAAACCATGAAGTAGTAATTCAAAGCAAGTTGGCACATCACAAGGAAGATGAATTCAAAGATTAAGGCATGAAAAAAGACATCAAAATTAACAGCCAACATTTTTCACCACGTGTAAGGGCCATGTCATTGTCAACCACATTCAAAAGACTTCAAAATAAGAAAAATAGCCAAAGGCAGACATAATGTCATCATCCCTAAATTTTAAAGTCAGCAACTTTTGATTTGTTTTGTCCACTCAATTTAGCAGTTACCTATATCGCCTGCTTGCAATCGCATGTTCTGTATGCAAGGAGTTACGCCCTCCAGGACATACATTCTACTATTATTGTTAGGCCAGAAGCGGAATTGAAATATCCATTCTTTGCCTTTAGAATCCTGGACCTTAAGTGGTAAGCCTTCAGGATGTGAGATAGGCGGAAAATAAGCCTGACATAAAGAAAGAACATATTAATTATTGATTTTATTGGTGGAAATAAAATGATGCTGAAGCCACAAGGAGAGGCAGAATTTATTACAGCTATTCTTCATGCAAATATGTAAACAGTCTCCGAGCTATTCCATTGACATGGCAGAAAGACAAGTCTCCTCCAAATATAAGGTTTCACAAAAATGGCACTTGCATCCATCACGAGCAAGTGCATATATCTTATTGAGACAGTTGCAGCATGTTCAAAAAAGAAACCACTGGAAAAGAATATTCTAAAAGAAACTAAAAAATGAAGTAATGGCTTAATTCATGGTCATTTTGGTGATCGTCTTAAGTTAACACAAATTCTCCTTTCTACATAAATGTAGATTTAAAATCAACTATCAATAGTTCCAGGGAAAGAATCCTTTAACAGAATATAGGAGCCCGCAAGAAGATTCGAGCTTACATTGACGCCCATATCACATTCTGTTGTTTGGTCAGGCACTCTAACTTTGAAAAGATCTTATAGTCAAAAGCTCCTCGGTCTATATGACAAACTGAGTGGTAAAATATGGCAGCATCATATAGACAATAAAAAAAAATGTCGGTGACCCACTTAAGCACGGATGTACTCCTAATCAAATGAATGACACTCTGCATGGAGTCAAATCAATGGAGCATTGAATCCAAATTCAATTCATTTCAGTAGAACGAATTGAATTAAAAAAGGACTTGTAATTCAAATTAGTTATTTAAAGAATGAAAAGACAGTCAGTGAAAAGACAATCAGTTCAATTGAACTGATTTCTCTACTTTAGCCTTGATATGGGAAAATGGACAAAAAAGAGTTAGCATAAGATGAACACAAATCCAATTTGTTTGGTTCATGGGACAACAAACAGACAGTATTCAAATTATTTAGCTCTCCTTATTGTCCATGATATAAATTTCATCAATCTCTCTAATATAATACAGTTTAGAACAGAAATCTGGATTAAGTGAAAGATCAAGCTGGGACGCATAAAAACTAACCTCAGCGCATTTTTTTGGCAGCACCAAACGCCCAATTCGCCCAGCATCACTAGCACTCAACATTTTCTCAAACAAAGGGGTGATTACAGAATTTGAACTTTAATATGGTTAAGGATTTAGATTGCATAATTCTAATGAAAAATGAAAGGGAAACCTGGCATAAAAAAATATGAAAAAAAAACCATAATATAGTTACCCAATCCCGTTGAGTCTCACCCATATTCATGAGTCCAAGACTCAGAATAACGAATTTGAAGAATAAAAGCTCATAAATACAAACTGCCTCAAATTCATAAATAACTGAATCAAAGGATACTTTCCAGAGATCTGCTGTAGCTCTTCATCAGTAAACCTTGGCCAGTACCGAGGAAGTAATTGGCTTCTTCCACGGGCATCTGCTCGAGGCCTTCCATTGCGTATATGAGTATCAGATGATGAGTCAACTCCATTATGCAAATTACTGTGAAAATGCTTTGCAAGCAAAGGCGGAGCAGGTTGCCGTAAAGGAGTCCCAGAACTGCCAATTTGACCATTTGGTTCATTCAGAGAAGCAAAAGGTAGAACCATTCCAAGTTGTGGAGTAGATGTATCCTCCCTTAGAGAAGACTGCTGTGATATACCCAAGCATGAACCAGGTTTCTCCTCACTATTGGTTCCTGCAACAAAAGGTTTGAATCAGGTTTTGTAGCTACCATCTCTGTTCATCTTTTTCTTTAGCGCAGTACGAGGAAAACACCAAATCATCACATGTTTCTTTCCTCTGAGTAGCATAAGAATTTTGCAAGTAATGGATCTATACCTGCATTACCATTCTCAAGTATATCCCGTGTACCAAGCTTCAGGCTCCCATTTATTAATCTTTCAGAAAAATCCTCTATTCTCCCTTTCTCTAGAGAAGGGGCAGATGATCTTTCACCAGTATTTAGCCTGTCAATTTCATATAGTGTCCTCGAATGCAGTTCAGAATGAGAAATAGAAGTGAATAAACTAGGTGCTTGCCGCCATGGTACAGGACCCGATCCAGCTAACTGAGTCCAACTTTTGACAGAGAGATCTTTAAATCTCTCAGATAAAGGACTATTATAAAACAGAGAAGGTGGCCATGCAGCATTCGATGTCTGGCATATAATGCAACAAGGAGTCAATAAGGTTACATCACTAAAGATAAACAATTAATGAAAGGTATGATTCATTCAGCAAAAATAAATTTCACTCAGAAAGTAAGAATAATGTAATAATGAAAATTTTGAGGGTTCAAATATACCCCCAAAAATGACAAATATTTGTTGTGCCACAAATTTGGAGTGGCAAAAGAAAGGAAAAAGATATGCATACAATTATATGGATGACTTCAGAAAAGAGAAAAAAAAAAGTAGTGATAGGAATAATAATAAAAGAACTTTGAAGATTCAAAGATTAAAATAAAGACAAAAACAACATAGGGTTACCAAAACGGTAAAGATAAGAGGAGATAATGGTGGTTTATATTAGAACAAGAAGACTGCAGAAAAATATTACATGACGCCATCCACTCTGAAGCATCAGGGAGAAAACATTATCTCTGTATGTTGAAAAGTAAATTAAAATATTAAACAAAAATATCAAATACAACAGGAAAATCAAAGATCAACGTTAAATATGAAATAGAAAACCTTTGGATTGAATATGAGATTATTAACAGTTTAGCCTTGTCCATAGAGTCTCACTAATAAGAAAATGTTAACTGTATCAGGAGAAAAAAGAATATTCCATTTTGGACTTTTTAATGCAAGTCAATCATATTTCTCCATGATTACTCCCTTGAATAATCATAATAGCTAGTACAGCATTAAATCAATATTCAAACACACAGAACATTCAATATCAGTCTTCCCAGAGTCCCCCAAGCCCGCTTCAGAGCATGAGTTTATTACTAAATTAAAGTGACAGTTGATAGATATCTAATTTTTTGTCAATATGCACATATGATAAGGCTATATGTGCTTGTAGACCTTATTCTTCCATTAACTTTCATTTCATTAATAATGATCAAGTTCTTTACTGCAAGTAGAGCCCAAAAACAGTGCAAAAATCTCAATTATATTAAATATATCAGCAAAGACAAATGAAAACATATTTATCCAACTAATGATCACAATGAATCCTACTAATGAATAACAATGAGCCCAGTAGTCAGAGAAAAACTTTAATAGTCATGAAGAATATAAAATAATTACAGCATTCGCGGATATATTAGAATGACTACTTAATATTAGAATGACTACTTACCAAAACAACATTTTTCCTTGCGCATCCCATGCACTCAATCCCTCCAGCATCTAATAGCATAAATGCATGAAATGAAACAATGCATCCACAATGAACTCGCTGCAGTAAGAATTGACCATGAGTCCACTAAAAAAAGAATAACTTTGGCAGACTTTGACTACATACTTGGTATTTATAACTTAGCCTGGAAAGCATACAAATCAACAATAAGAGTTTTCTGCTTACCTTCCCACAAGATTCACAGCATCTCCAACCAGAGGCTTTCAAATGGAAAGTCTCACAGAATCTCCCTTCCTCATAAGCAGAACTGAATCAAACATAACCAGAGTTAATTGTTAAGTTAACTGAACAAAAGACAGAGATATCAGAATCTCAGAATACAATAATGTAATGGAAAGAGACAATAAACAAAACAATAGTAGATAAGAGAAACAGAGGATATGTTTTTCATCCAAAGTACCATAGATAATTATTTATTTGATAATAATTTTAAGAGAGAGAGAGATACAGAAAAGCCCACCAACATAGCAAAATAACCAACCACATACCCGCTCAACCTAGCTAAGCATTAATCCATAATAAGAAGGTTTTCACCAATAAAAACATACATTCTATTGCAAGAAGATTGTAGAACTGTCCCAAGCCAAATACATTCATTACCAAATTAGTTAAAGCCAAGATACTTTCATGTTAATATGAAAGTTAGTAACCAAAGTCCTTTTTCGAGATGCATGATAATCAAACAAAATTCATTGACAGCTAGTCAGAGACCAAAATCACCACTCAGAAACCCCAAGCCATTCAGATTAACTAATAGACTCTCAACTTACTATAACTTCAATATCTCAAGCTTAACATACATATGGAAAGATCATCTGAAACAACCAGGCAGAAAATGTTCACAGGCCAAAAGTTCACAAATGGTTAAATAC
The DNA here is from genome assembly GCA_948193065.1 of Aleurites moluccanus. Lineage (NCBI taxonomy): Eukaryota > Viridiplantae > Streptophyta > Magnoliopsida > Malpighiales > Euphorbiaceae > Aleurites > Aleurites moluccanus. The sequence continues at coordinate 30,344 of CANXYC010744607.1, forward strand.
TAAATTTATTCACTTAGATCATATGATAAAGGGTATATATATAACAAATTTTAACCTCGCTCCTAAAAGAAGTTAGATATAGTATCTGTTTGGCATTATTGTTGAAAAAACATCACCTGAAACATGTAGATTACAAGCAATTAAAAAATGATATTCAGGTATTTTTGGCCCTAAATATTCCTAAAACAACTTAAAAGCAGTTGGCATCTACTTTTTAAAGCGTCTAAACTCTAAAACAGTGATTTACCAAAATTCAGTTTCATTCGATATCCAAAAGATAATGTAAATTAATCTACTCATATGTTCAAATCTAGGTATGTCAAATAGCTTTACATGACCATCACCTTCCATTCCATGAGTTGTTTCCAATTTCTGAGCGTATACCAAAATACTAAACAGGCAAACTCTAGTCTTAATTATTAACAAGAATTATTTTTAAAAGCTGTAACTTCAACGACTTGTTTCATTTTGAGGTTAGGTGTTATTTTGAACTCGTTAATGTTTAGAAACATCCTCTCAATCAGTTCAAGATAATGCACAAGTGCTAAGAATACATTATGAACCGAACTCTAAACTAGAATTAACCTGTGATGGAAATAAACTGTTTTCACGTGATATTGGAGACAATTTCAAGTAGGGTTATATTCTATTCTTGTGCAACTAGTATATGAAAAAATTAAAAAAAAAAAATCATACAAACAGGGTAGAAATAAGATGCAGCTCTCCTTCTGCAGGCATTGAACTTATGTGATCACTAATGGTATCCATATTAATTCCTTCAGCTAAAGCAAAAATTCAAGAAATTTATAGAACCTATTTCTATCCCACACTTCAAGAGGGTTTCTCCAGCTACAACCCCATGTAGGTTTACCTCAAGCTATACCTCGCTTTCAATTTCGGAATTGTCAACTCTCAATAACCCAACCACATTAGCAGTCAAATCAAAGAAAAAGTATTAATTGCAGCTGCACTAACTAATCTTCAAGATATTGACAAAAAAATGACTATATGTTCAACTAAATAAATGATCAGAAAGGAATTTGCAGTTACCAAATATTATTTCCAGATACAGATGCATAGAAACACACATAACTATATACTCCTACATATTAACATTCCAAAATTGACATAATTATGCAAAGCATGTAATAAAATAAGTTAAAAATACAGAAAGTAAAATTTTCAATTGATACTGGGTCTAATTAAATTCTATGCTGCTAAAATTTTTTTGGAAAAATCTATTTTTATTTTGTATAATACTCCAGTAAGAAAAATGAGAAGGCTATCCGTTAACAAAAGTTCATTTCTGGACAGAGCTTGAGGCAAAGCCAATATTCCCAAATTAACCTCCCAAGAAACCCCAATTTCCAGGTCCAGAAGCATAACAACTTCCTAAATTTACCAAGTAACCAAATAGAAAACCACTAACATGTCCGCAACAAGTATAGTCTTAAATTCAGCCTAAACGCAGCCCACCAAGCTCACAAGACTCTAAAAATTCACACACAAAACCAAAATTCAAATAAACCACAACTAAAAAAATACAAAAATTCCAGCAGTTCAACAACTCACGCGCATCGATCACAAAGCTCAGCAAACTCTCCAGAACGCAGCCGCCAACCTTTCCTGGATTTGAAGTCCGTACAATCCAAATTGAAGCATTTCTTTGACGTGGAAGAAGAGGAAGGAGCAGTAGACATCGAAACTTCACTCTTCATAACAAAAACAAACACACACTTACGCGCCTCTAACGCATAAGCCCCCCAAAAAATATTCAAATTCCTCCGACTTAAAGAAACAAAAACCAATGAAGAAGTAATAGAAAGAAAAGCACAAAAAGAGAGTCTAAAATGGTAGTTACGGCCTGATCTGTGCAATCACGGAGTTCGAGACAGTAATATTCAGAGAGGGTTTTTGAAGAGCGAGAGAGGAGAAAATAGGTATTGTAAATTGGTTAGTGAAAGAGAGAGAGAGAGAGAGAGGGAGTGAGATAATAAATGCGTCTTTATATTTTGGATTGGAATGCTTGTAATATATAATGTACAGAGTGAGAGAGAGAGAGAGAGAGAGGCGCGTGTGAATGAATATATGTAATGTAAGGCTTTAAAAACACGTCGTTTTCTTAACTTTTTTGGACTTGAATTATAAGTCAATATGCATTGTTTTGAATTATTATTGAAAAAAGATATTTTGTTAAAAATATTAACTATAAATCATTAAATTTTTTTTTAAAATAAATATTATATATTTTAGTTATAAAAATTTAAATTCAACAACACTCTCAAATTATTTTTCTCAGTAACATATGAAATGAAATTTTTCCGAAAAATTATTTTAATTTCAAAACTAAGTAAGTGTTTGGTAAAAAAATTCTATGTAATAGTTAATATTTTTTATTTTCATAAATTAGATTAAATATGTTTGATTATTTTTTATAGTTATAATTTTTATGTATTTAAATAATTATTATTTATAAAAATTTTATTTTTGAGTTTTTTAAAATAGCTATTACTTATTTAAATAAAATAATTAAATTACTCTATTAAAAAATAATATTTAAATAAAAAGTAAATATTTTAATGGATATTAAATATATAAACAACAACAAATAATAATAATTTTATTAAATATTTAATAATAATAGTCTATCAATTAATAATTAATTATAAACAACAATTAACAGCTTATAATTATATGTTTTATCTCTTTATTTCACACTTTTTTTATATATCACATCATTTTTTTAAAAATATTTTAATAATTAATATTTTTTTATAAATAATATAATATATAAAAAAAATATATAAAATAAAATAGGAACATGACATAAAATGTGGATTGCTTACTTAGATAGTTGATCCATTTTATACCAAATCAAATAGAATCATTTAATTAGGATAAGAGATTTAAATGAAATTTATTGCTATTAATCTCCTATATATATTTATCACTAACTTATGATTGTATATATAAAATTAATTAATTAATAATATTCTCTTTATTTAAAAAAAATAAATTTATTTTTATTTTTTATTCGCCCCAAATTATAAGCCATTTTGCTCTTTTAAAAGGTATAATAAAATTTCTATAAATTAATATTATTACGACTCATAAATTATATTAATTAAAAGAGATATTAGTTAATTGATTATTAATTTAACCTATTAACCCAAGTCAATATCGTAGAAAATTATTATATAATAAAAATTATTAATTTATTGAATATTAATTTATGAAAGTTTTACTATAGTTAATATTTTAATTTACTAATATATTCTTATTTAATACTCTCTTTATTTTTTTTTATCGTTTAAAGTTCTGCATACACTTATTAATTAGAATCAAAATTACTTATTTAATCTTATATCTTTAACCTTATTTTAAATTAAGTTATTATATTCTAATTAAATAGTATAAGGATAAAATAGAAAAAAATGGATAAATATTATTTTAAAAATTTAAAATGACAATTAAAAATATAAATAGATAAATTTTTAAAAAGATTGATAAAATAAATGGAAGAAATATATTTCACCATTAATATGGCACGTTTTTATTAATAACTCATTAATTAATTTTATTTGACTATTAATTAAAATATGTATATATTTTTTCATATTATTCATTAAAAAATAAAAGAGTTGAGTTATTGGCACGTCTAACAATAATAAAACTTTATTAGATGAATTGCTGACATATTTGTCAATAAATTTTTTTTATTGATTTTGATGCATAGTACTAAATAATAATTATTTTTAATATAATCATTTACTATTATAAATGAATGAATATTTGTGAAAATTATTATTTTAATTAAATTAATAATTTTTCTTAATTTTTATTAAAATAAAAATATATTGTATATAGATAATAATATATTTCATTTTCAATAAGACTACATATTTAATTCTTTTTCATATTATTATTATTATTTTGTCAATCTATATAAATATTGAGACGAGTAATAAATGTTGATAATACTATTATTTCATATATGCATGATTAGTATTTTAGCTATGCAATTTTTATTTTATTACTTCATTTTAGGTTGACTTGTATTGTACTGAAATATTATGACAAAAATACCCGCAAGTGGGGAGTGCGGAGTTGATCGTAATGTAGGCAAGATAAAGGGGGAGATTTTTGGAAGAGAAAAGGTCATGTAATGAATGATGCATGGTCCCGCCCGCGAGAGTCATGCATTCACGTAACGCATAAGCTTCTAATTTTGTTTCATACGCGCTTTTGCCTTTTCTTTTCTCTTTTGTAATTCAAGCTTTTATTTATAATATAAGTTGAAAAAACTTAGAAATTAACTACCTAAACAAGTAGGAACTAACAATCTTGTTTAGAAATAAATTTGGTTTTCATTATTGTTATTTTTCATTTTTTTTAGGATTTTATTAGTCTTTTTATAGGATCTAATAGTTTTTTTTTTTAATACTATGCTCTTTAAAATCTTTTGAGTCTCAAAATTAAAATTATTGATTTTAAATTTATTGCTAGTATTTGAACAATCAAATTTATTTAAAAATATAAAAATAAATTTGTGATAAAAAAATAATCATCTTCGCTAAATTATTAATTTTAATATTTTTAGCAATACAATTTAATATGATTAGATAAAATTTATATTATTTTTTTATTTTAATATATTTTTAACTTATATTTTTATATTTTTAATTTTTAATTTTTAATTGAGATATATTTTTATCAATATGAATGAAAGATTTATATTTTTTTTAAATAATTTTTTTTTATTTTTTGTTTTCTTTTTTAACTGTGGCAATATGCTTTAGATCTGTACTTATAAAAAAAATTTTGCTTGCATGATACACACGTATTTATGGAATTATTTGTTAAAGTGATCCATCATTCTATAGGCCATATAATAATTAAATTGTTTTATGCAATACTAATCACACAATCACAATCAAAACGTGTTTAAGGTTTTCTTTTTCAAGATTTACCCTTATAAGATATTGTTATTATGAATAAGTTTTTACATCCATCATATTAACTTAATCTCTCATTTGTTAACTCTTTATGGTTTGAAGTTTGATCAACAAAAAATATATATACTTGTTAATTGCATTAATTAATAGAAAATGATAAATTACGTACTCTTAACTAATTAAAGCTTATTAATATGAATTTTTTAAATATAAATATTTTTTATGAAAAATATTAAGATTCTAATTTCATACATAAAATCACAAAAAAAAATTATTTTTTAAAATTATTTAACGAATATTTGGTAAAACTACTTTGATACAGTGGTTAATTTTTTAATTTTTAACAGATGCATCATATCTATTTAGCTATCAACAGCTATTAGCTATTAGGTAGTCAAATAATAATTATTTAAAAACTCTAATTTGGAATTTAAAAAAAAATATACTTATTTAAATAAAAAATTAAATTATTATTTTAAAATTATATTTGAATAAAAATAAAAATATTTATTTTTAATAATTATTAAACATATTAACAGCTAACAACTAATAATAAATTTATCAAACCCTTATAACAATCAGTTATTAGATAATAACCACCAATTATCAACTATCAGTCACATCTAACAGCTGCTACGAACAATAAAATAGGTTTTTTATTTAGTTTTTTTTATGCAACTATTAGCCTTTTTTATTTTCGATAGCTGCATTATAATGTTTATTTACTGACCGCTGTTAGCTATTAGATAGTTAAACAGATGTTGTTTGTAAAAATTTCAAATCAAAATTTGTTTGAAAAAATTTATGCTTTTTTAATTAAAAAGTTTAAATTGTCTTTTAAAAATAATATGTAAATAAAAAATAAATATTAATATTTATTTTTAATGATAATTAAATACAGTAATAACTAACCACTAATAATAATTTTATCAAACATCTGTAACAATCAATTATTAGATAACAACCATCAATTATTAGCTATCATCTGCCAATTAATAATTGGTGTGAATAAATTATATGGGTCTAAATCAAACGGATCTTAGATTTAAAGTGAATATTGAAATATTTTTACTCAAGGGACAACGAATTCATGCAGGAAGATAGATTTATTACTATAAATGAAAATCTAACTGAAAATTCAATGTAATTAAATACTTACGATATGGCAAAAAAGCTAAGTTTTATGCATGGTTTGGTAATAAATGCAAGAATTATGTATTTGAGCAGGAGAAAGCGTAATTATTGGCGCAATCTTCTGGAAAAAGCTTAATAGTATAATGATTCACATTATTTGATCAAGGGAATTAAGGAAACAATATAAAAAGAAACTAAAATTCACACATTGATGATATTAGGGTTATGCAATGAACCCTATTGGTGGAAATAGAGCTGAATTCCAGCTCGACTTGAATGGGATACTTGAAATGTTTGAATTAGATTCATTAAACTCAATTGTCATAAAAAAAATTAATTAATTAATTAATATTAAAATAAAGTTTGAATAAATTTAAATGATTGAATGAATAAATTATTATTTTTTGAATTAGAGTACATGACTATTTTAAACAAAATATAAATACAAGCAGGATAAATATAAATAAATTAATATAAAAAATAAATTAAATAAAAAAAATATTGATAAAATTATATTTTATTATAACCACAATCATTTTAAATATATTTCAGAATTCTCATTTTTTACATATTTATTTTATTTTTAAATTTATTAATTTAATATTATTTAAATTTTTAATTTTTAATGAGTGTTTTAGGATATTTATTAAAAAATATATAAAATATATTTAAAATTATATAAAATTTCGGTACTTAATTAAATTTATAAATAAATTAAATTTAAATATTTTAAGAGAAATTTAAATAGATACACAGTGGAAAAGGGGCTTTGTTTCCTGGACCGAAGTAGTCGGCTGGGACTGAAGGTGGGAAAAGAAATAGCAGTCTTCAGGCTATTTCGTTGTGGGGTCAAAATACTGGTTAGATACAGACAGGTGGCCGGCCCAGCTAACGTTGAAACGAGCATGCAAAGATAGAAATGAAATTAGTCATAAGAAAAGGTCAAATAAAATAAAATTAGGATGAGGTTAAATTTTGGAAATTCATAAATATTCAAAATTAATTTTAAAAGCGTGGGGTAGTTATGAGATGAAAAGTTTCATAACACATGCTGTGGACGAATGAGTTGATGAAGATGAAATTAAAAAATTAATTTTAAATAAATTAAAATTTAAAATTTTTAATATAAATTTAAAATTTTTTAGAAAATTAATTATGAATGAATTAAAATTATATAAAAGAATTGAATTTAAATAAGTGAAATAACAAATTTTCTATAAATTAATGAATGAATCATTTCGTCCCTAAGTTTAATTTTTAAGAGCTATCACACATAAGATAATAATTAACTATTCTTAATCAAAAGAATTTAAGCGTAGATAAAATATAAAAATTTAATGCAAATAAAGATTAACAACAATATTATCAGATATATATAAAATTTCATTAATATATTATTAATAGATAGTATAAATATACTATTGATTATTAATTTTAACAGCAAATTTTAAATATAATTTCTAAATATTAAATCTAAAATCTATTATATTATCTGGGAGAAAGATATTGATAATTAAATAAATTAATTAATCATATATGATTATAATTATATAAATAATCAATTGATAGAGACTAAAGAGAGTGTAAAATAACTATATATAGACTGGCATTAATAAACATCTGCTAATTAACTGAATTTGAGACTGATATCGAGCTTGGAAATCACTAGAGAGTATGGATAGAAAGTGTTAAGACAAAAGATCAAGACAATTAAGCAGGGATGGAGGTTTGTCTACTCGGGTCCCAAAAAATACTTATTAATTCATAAAAGAATTCCACTTTATCCATTTAAACTGAAAATCTTTTTTGGCCCATTCAAACTCAATTTTTTATATAAAAAATTTTTATCAATTAATTTTCTGATTTTGTTCATGTAATTAAGCATAGGTTAAAAACATTACCATTATATATGATAAAAACTAAAACTAATATATGATTCTTATCATAACAGGCAAGATTTAGTAATGTGTATATAGAATCTCGGTCACATCTAACAATGTAAATTTGTTTTCCTTGTTCTTGGAATTTTAATTAATTTCTTTAGTTATCAGCAATGGCGGACTGCCACATGTAGATAGATATATAGAATTTTGGAAAGATAACGTAGAATATTATTAGGGCAAATGGTAGAAGAAGCTCAGTAGTCATGCAAAGTATATATATATATATTCTCACGTATATTATTGTTGATATTGACACTTATTTGTGAAAACTGCAATGTCGTTTGCTTATAGGAAATAGAGTTGTTTTGATATCTTTCATGTAGTTTGTGGGAATAGGATTGAATTTGTATGCAGTTGCTGAGACTTTTATAGGAAAAAAGACAAGCCAAAGATAATATATAATAATAAGGTTTGAGTCTCAAACTCTACTGTTCTTTAATAATGATGTTTCACCTAAAACATATCAGATCACTTCAAGCTCCGGTGTTTGTTAGGTATATAGATAAATATGGACTAATTTCAATCTTCTTTATACATTAAAGAACTTTTTATATACTCGTATTCAGGGGTGAATTTAGAAAAATAATTTTAGAGGAATAAACTTTTGTGCATAAAGATAATGAGAGGAAAAAAATAACTTAATGGAGAAATAAAGATATTATCATTTTCTTTGTAACTAATAAGTACATTGATTGTATATTGGTAAAAAAATTAAAAATTTTCTTTTAAAACTGTTATAATAATGGACTTAATTTTATAGTTTTTTTTTTTATATATATTAAGCTTATTATAAGACATTTTAATTAGTTACTTAATATTTTGAAAGTCCAAGTGTTCACCCCCAAATGATTGAATGCATACTCAGCTATTATTATCGTAATAAGTTATTATAATATTTAAAATTAATGGACTCTTAAAATTAAATTTTCATGTATATAAAATTAAGAAAATTTATATAAATATATGATTTTTTTTCATTTTTACGATTTTTTTTTTTAGTTTTACTATTTTTAGTATATATTGATATATTTTTGATATATATTTAATATATATCGTATTTTTAAAAAAATATTTTTACAATAATAAAAATAATTTTTTTTTTTACTTTTTCCCATAAAATTTTTAAGTGGGAGAGAGCAAAATCCAAATATACACATAATATATTCAAGGCCATATTTAGTTTGAGAAATTGGGATAAGAGATTTTAAAAAATTCATAAATTTTATTAAAATTTATTATTTGGTTAGTAAAAAAAGTAGTCAATTCACTGTAATTTCTTATTTTAAGAGTTTTTAAAAATTTACATAAAAAGTGAGATTTTGAAAAATCTCTAATTTTAATTGAAAGAAAATTTTGTAAATTATATTTTTATTACAAAAATGTCATTAAAATTCATAGATTTCATTTTTATCTCAAACAAATAAACTTTTATAAATCTATAAAATAAAAAACCTAAGTTTTTAATTTGATAAATTTCATAAATTTTAAAATACTCAACCTAAACATCCCCTAAAAGTTTTTGCCTCCCATATAGATTCGCCACTGCTCATATGCACCATCTAATGATTGATGCACTTCTTAATTGAACAAGTTCGAGTCCCCCTTTTCCTAATGCTTATATTTCGGTTAGACTTGATTTATATACGATAAAGAATTAATCCTCCAATATTAATTCTAAAAATAAAATCTTAACTAATAATGAGAAGCAAATTCATTTTGTCATCTTAAACCAAATCTTTGGCATTATATATATTTAAATAGCAAGATTTATCGAATTTGAACTTATAATGTGATAAGCAATTAATTGTTAAACTATTGGTTTAATGATAATTTTTTAATATTTATCGAAAAAATGTGACTAAAATATTTTATAGATGCAATAATTATGCATTGATGGTGTTTTTCCTAGTAGGACCACCATCATCAAGATTGTGAGTTGGAGGTGTTGAATCTAAATAACATAGAGATAAATTATTAAAAGTCAAGTTTGTGGTAAAATATGGATCTTCTGATACTTAATCAAGTTAATAACTATATGTTTATGGAGTTAAAACTTGGATAATTCAAGAGGGTTTAAAGAATTATTATCATTATTTTCTTTATTTGGTATATGATTATGATTTTAAATGATCGACCTCCTCATTTTAAAAGGAATGAAAGATATGTATTTAATTTATGTTTTTTTTTTTAAATTGAAGTGAGTAGACGATACGACCGCTTATAATTGATAGATCTTAATAATGTCATATTATAGATAAATAGTGAAAACAATTGTCAGATTTTGAGTCAATCTTACTTAAATCTCATCTCTTGAAGGGGTTGGGGTTGCATATTTAATAAACTTAAAAGAAGTATAGATCGAGGCAAACTCTCCTTATGCTGAGTGAGCTTGTCTGTTAACGGGGTGAAGTAATACTCTTTGGGGTGGTTCGAGGCAAGTTACTTGTTGCCTTGGACCACTGCTGAGACAAGGTACAAGAAGGTTTGTTCATGTTGTCTTGGCTTGCTAGTTACTGGTAGCTCGAGCCTAGCAATCTTGGTAGTATGAGGCATGCTGTTTGTAATTTTGGGTTGTCTTGGATTTGGTTTAGACAACCCAATTGATGTAGTTATTTTTAGTCATTATCAGACATTATAAAAAAGAAAAAAAAAATATTTAATTATTTTGATTAACCTTGCAGTGGATAGTTTATTATTTTATTATTATAAAATTATTAGGAATATATCTAATTTTTTTTTAATGTAAAGACATTAATATTTAAAAAATTATTGAGTGCATTTTTTGTTTATCTCCACATATATTCTCTCATCAAGAGTAATGTATATGTTTTCTAATGTAATTAACTCAAATCTTCATCGGAGACATGAATTATTGAATTAATATATTTTCTAAAAAAAATTAACTTAATTGTTTTTTTAAAAAATGTAAATAAATTGGTAATTCCTAAGGGAAAAAAAAAAAAGCTAAAATACAGTAACACAGGGGCAGGAAAAATTCTTTGTCGTCTCCAAACGATAGTTGAAATCCTTGTCTTTTGAAAAATTCCACAAAAAAATTGTTTTCTTCTATCAATTCACTGTTTAATTAAAATCTGTCTTCTGAAAAGTTCCATAAATAATTTGTTTTCTTCAATCAACTCACTGTTAAATTAAAACCTTTTTACAATCGAATGATGATTGGATGTCTTTTCTAGTCTCCAAACAATCAACAAACATCCTTGACTTCTTTTCCTTGCGCTTCAATCACTTTGCTGGTTTTAATTTTTTTCCTTCTTTTTATCTAAAAGTTTCGTACGAGTAAAATCCAAATAAAGTCTCTTTGTCGATATTGAAAGGAAAATCTATTAGAACTCATTTACTTATGCTTTAAAATTATTATAGGCTTAATGATTTTTTTTCACAAGTGCTCCTTAAAAATTTAAAATTAAAAATTAAAATAATATTAAATAAATAAATTTAAAAATAAAATAAATAAATAAATAAAAAATAAAAACTATGACATATCATTTAAAAATGATAGTTATTGTAATAAAATTAAATTTTATCAAAAATTTTTTTTTTCATATAATTCATTTTTTTTATTAATTTATGGATTAATTATAAAAAAAAATATGAACTATTCGCGGAATTATAATTTTATCACGAATTAAAAATTTTGACAGTTCGATGCATATATTTTCAATTTTTAACAAATTTAAATCAGATGTTCGGTACTGATACTGATGTGATATTTTTTATTATTATTTTTACCACATCAGTATCTGAGTAGGAAATTAAATCGAAATAAACCTAAATTGGTTGGTTTGATTTATTTTTCAAACTTTGGTTAAGTTCAATTAATTTTTTTGAAATTTTGATTTTTTTTATTTGATTTGATTTTTTTCAAAAGAAAACCAAATAAATCAAATCGAATCAAATATGACAGTTCAATCTCAATAACTTGATTTTTATTTGGTTTGATTTTTGAGAACCAACCAAATTGTATTTTAAATAAATAATTTTGTAGTTATTTTATTTTGATTCGATTTTTGAGAGTTTCGGTTTAGTTCAACTGAACCAACCGATTGCTCAACCCTTTATTTCTTTTTTTTCCTTTTATTTTTTTTTTATTTTTTGGTCATTCAATACCAAAAATATTAATCTGTTAAAATTGATTAGGTTCGGTTTAGTTATTTTATTTTTTTACCAAACTAAACTAAACAAAAATAAAAAGCAAGTTATTCAGGTTGAACTGACATATTTTGGTTAAGTTATTTAAATAATATTTACAAAATTATTAAAATATATAAATATATATATAAATATAAAATATATTTATATTTTGGTCGGTTGGATTTATTTAATTTTCTTTTAAAGAAAACCAAACCGAATAAAAAAATTGAATTTAAAAAAAAAATTAATCGAACCAAACTGAAGTTTAAAAATCAAATTGAATCGATCAATTATTCGATTCGGTTGGCTCGATTTAATTCTTAGTTAAATGCTGATGTAACAAAAATAATAATAAAAAATATCACATAAATTTCAATAACAGACGTGTGACCAGATTCCTATTTCGTGTTAAATTTATTAAAAATTAGAAGTATATTTATCAAATTACTAAAATCAATTTTTAGTTCATAATAAAATTATAATTTTATAAATAATTTATTTTTTTAATTAACCCTTAATTTATTTATATTCTTTAATATAACTGTTTTATAACTATATTTTATTTAAAATAACTATTTTTAACAAATCTCCAGCACTTGTTAAAAAAATCATAAATCTAAATTTAAGTTTAAATTTTAAATGTAAAATAAAATTTTAAATAAATAACTAGTTAATGTACTCTTATATAATTTAGAGTCTCATCCATCTTCATCATTTGAAGTATGCTTCAAAAATATTCCTGTTAAATAAAATACAAATGCAGTTCATCTTTATTCCAAAATGATTACTTATGTATAAACAAAAAAAAATGATTTCTATATATAAAAATAAAGAAAATTAAATTATCTACACTAAATTTTTTTTAAGAAAAAAAAAAGAATTTATCAGCAAAAGACTACTATTATTTATAATTTATAATATAATAAAAATTAAAAAAAAATCTCGGGTGCACTCGCATGAATTTACAAGACGTGGATCTCACATTTATTTACGGGTGCAATGAATAATATGCCAATGAAAATACAAATAGAAATACATATTTATGGCCGCAAACATATACATAATAACTTAAAATTAAATAAATATCTACTCGATAATAAAAATTCTTAAAAAGGAAAAATTATATTAGCCTGCTGTATTTTCCACACAAAATGATTACTACATAAGGCAACTCTTTGTGTGGTAAAAAGATTCCAAGTGAGATTATGTGCATTAGATATGTTTTTTTTTTCAAGGGACCCACGCCATCCAAAGTTAAGAAAGTATCAATCATGAGAAAGGGTCCATGTAAGTAGCTGATGGAGCCCATGAATAACTGTTAATTTACCTGAAAATTAAACTACTACCCCCAACCACAAAAACAACCATTTAAAGAATTTTATTTTCCTTACAATTTCATTATTTTTATTTTTCCTCTGTGGTTATGTACATATAAAACAAATTAAATAACTTTCATCTTCATAGTAAGAAATCAAATGAAATTATGATGTCAAGTACACACCTTAAACTTCTTCATAATTTTATTTATACTGGGGAAAATAGAGTAGCTAAACCTTGATCCACCGTCATTTGAAGTTTGTCATAGACCATCAGTGTCTTCTCTTCGCACCTGTATGATCCATTTCCTCTGGCAAGTACCTCGCCATCTACGTCTATGATCCCTCCCTTGGTTGGATCCTTGACACGTGGACCAGGATCCAATACGAATGCTTTCACCTGAAGTTTGTTGCAGAACACAAAATGCACTGAGGAGAATCATCCGAAATATGGAAACTAAATTGATACACAAAGGATTTCCGACAAACATCAATTCTCACCACAATCCAAGCAATGTGCATCAACTGAAGAAAAAAGTTTGTATGTATGCTAAAAGATACCATAGACAGTAAACAAGTAATAAAATCAATTATGCACATTCAGGGAACTAACCTTAATGTATATAACATATGGTGATTTGACATGGGCTCCATTCTTCATCTGTGTCATCAATGTGATCAAGCGTAACCTTGGGCATTCTTTGATGAGTATCAAGTCCAAATAACCATCTGAGAACTGCATATCAATAGGCAACAGAAATGTTAAAATGTTGCCGCAAGTTAAGAATAGGGATGCAATGAGAGAGCTTCAACTAAGTCTGCCTTCCAAAATGTTGATTGAATAGGTCTTAAAAGCAGATAAATAACACCACCTAGAATTGGATGAGGTTTTCAAAGAGCAATATAAAAACTTGAAACTGAGCATCAAATGGTTCATTTTCCTACCACTACTGGTTTAGTAGCAACCAATGCAACAAAAGCAAAAGAGTAACCATTAAAGTTCCTTGTCAAAGGAAAAGCATTTTGTCCCAAATAAACGTGTCCAAAACTGATGATAAAACCATTCATAAATATGGTTCCATACATACATCAACTTATAGGACCCAAAAATTCTCTAATTTTCATGTATTACAGCTTTTTTTGATAAATAAAAAAAGAAAAAAAAAGCTGTAATACAAAACAAATTACAGCTTTCATGTATTACAGCTTATATCCATTTCAAGAGGCAAAACAAGTTTAAAATTTTAAAAAAAATTCTAAAAAGTCCTTAGATTTCTCTTTGGAAATGTTAAAAAATGGATGGTCAGAGATTGGTCTATGCCAAGTTGAGAAAGTAAAAGGTGAAACTAGGGGGTTGAGGGGTTGGGAAGGAGTGTTTGATGGCATAGTATATTTCAAGGCAAGTGCAAGATAAACCAACCTCTGCATCAGGTGCTGCCATGATATCCTCCCCACCCCAAGGTACATTATGAAGCCAGATCGAAACAAATGGTCCACTAATCATCCTCCAATCTTGATTGATTAAGTCAACATCTGATCCCTGGTAACCAAGTTGTTGAATTTTAAGAGTCTGGTCTTGGCTGGGATTGCAAATATTCTGTTTTCCAGTAGATTCACCATTGTAACTAGTTGGCTCTCCATAAGTTTCAAATTCAGGTGCAGGTACGAAAGATATGCCTCCATTGTATTTCCTTAGATGCAATACTCGCTGCAAAGCCTATAGATGGGAGGAGGTAATCAAAGGGCAGAATAATAATTAAATTTTTAACAACACTCCACCAAACCAACCAAGCTGCATTATAACCATGCTTGAACAACAAGGAATATTCTTGTCTACACTTAGTGTAAGTTCTTACCTCATACACAATCAATAGGTGAAGAGATATTTAGTCAATAGTAACCCTTATGTCTATTTTTTTTCTCAGTGAAAAGACTCTCATACACTTTTTTGCTCCAAATGTTATTATGTCATTTGCTTGGTGTATATACCAAGTGCAGACAAGACTTACTAGAACAACAAAACCAAAAAGAGATTATATGTCCTAGCTTCAATTTAATCATTGTGTCATGCAGCAGGGATATGCAGCAGAGCACCCCTGCATGCATTTTCCAACTGTAATTATGCCATTATGAATTTTATTACATGGGATATACACTGGACTGCCTTAACTTATGAGCAGACAGTTGCATAAACAATTACATTGAAACTCCTGAGATTATAACTAAAAAGGAAAAGTGAAATATCTATCAAAAAGAATAAAGAAGTCATACATGCATGACAGAAAATCATGAGAGCTGCAATTACCGTCCCACAAAGTAAGCCAAGTTAACAATTTCAAGGAAGCGACTTTTAATCAGAATAAAGCTCTAGTTTATTTAATAGTGGAAGCAGGTGAGAAAAATCTTCAATACTATCTGGCTAATGCAAACGCCGATTCCCCTCATGAAAGCCTTGATAAATGTGACTCTTGAAAAATATTGTTAACGACTCCTACTACAAAGAACAGGTTTCATTGAAAACAGTAAAATCATTTCAAGAGAAAAAAATTGGAAACAATATATTCTGACTAGAAATCAAATATGAACTCATCAACTATAAGATGTTTCAAGTTTCACTCCCACATAATTAGTCTTACAGGTAAGTTTGCATACCTGATTGTGAAGAAATTTCTAAGATGTGGAAAGTCAACTTATGTCCTAGGGAAAATATTCTACGCGTGGAAACTTATCTAAAAAATAACTTATCCCTTAAATTTATAAGAACTTCAAATTCCAGGCTCAAAACAATGTAAACATTGGAAAAGACATTAGATGAAGAAAACATGGAAGAAGAAGAAGAACAGTCCACAATCAAATAGAACACTAAGAGGAAAAGAAAGAACATACGTAAAAATCAAAACGAGCACTCCCCATCCACCGGTACTTTTCCGACTCAATGTCAACATCTGCAACCAAACCTAAGATAAAATAAAATACCACAATTAAAATTGAAAATGATTATGGCTTGCCACCAGGTTAAAGCTAGAGAAATTCCTTATGGGAATCAACATTAAATCCAAGTGCAAAATATTAGGAGCATAGACATTCCAACTTCAACCATAGAATCCATATTAGTGTACTTCAAGTGTATTATTTTTTGTACCCCAAGAAAGCATCAAGACACTGAAAAATTTGGTTTCTCCTTGCGAGATAGTAGCTACGTCCAGTGAACGTTTATGGCCTGCCAACAAGTAAAGCATGAAATAAAAATCCTTTGAGCAACAAATTGCAATAATGTAAAGGCAAAACTATGCACATTTAAAGATTAAACACTCAAAACCCCATGTTTAACCTCGTATTATTGCAAGTACGGCATTAAATGCTTTACAGGGTTCATCGACTGAATCCAGAATGGATTTTACCATTCCATTTCCTGTACCTGCACCCAGATACAGTTCATGTAAAATATCAAAAAGTGAAATTGCAATGGAAGAACCACTGCCTCAGTTTGAGCAAGACAAAGTGAAAAACCTAAAATAGTTCATAATCATAAATAATAAGTGCCGAAGATCAAAAAGCATGGCTTCCATGACAAAGGAAGGCCTCAGTTTCAACAAATAAGACATGGTTCTGGAGTGAAACCTCAACCATATCTCATTTGTAAAGAAGCAAGTAGTCAAATTAAGCTTATCTTAAGTGTTTGTCCCAGTCAAAACCATCATAGAAGTATTTATTTGGACTACCATTAGTTGATAAGATAGGCCTAGAGCCACAAAATCTAAAACATCTAGCAGTAGCTTAATAGTTCACTTATCAGATTAAAGCACTATGAACCCAATGCACACTTGCCATTTCATAAACTATGATCTAAGAAGAGTTCATGCCACACAAATTAAGTATTAAAAACAAAAATAAGGATAAAAAAACCTGCAGGAACCATTCCAAGAGGCATCTTTATTGCATTACTCCAGTCTTCTCTTGCTAAAAGTCCATTTACCACCTACTAAAAAGTGAAAGCCAGTAAGCAGGAGAAAGAAATCGAGATCACTAAAAGGCCATAATTTTGCAATAAACAAAATGCATAAAGCATATCTAAAGGGAAATCACAAAAATAAAGGAACCGCACTTTCATAACAAAGCTGGCAAGAAATGATATTTACAAGATCTACATGGTAAAAAATAAGCTTTGATTTACCATCAAATTATATAAATACACACCTAAGCATTAGGAAAACCTCAAGTCTCCACTCCCCTATGGAGATCATTATCATCTAATTAACAATTAATCCTTAATTCATAGACCAAAATCTCCAAGTAGCAAGGAGAAGCCATGTGACAAATCCATAGATGACCACATTCGTGCTAACTATTCCATTTTTCAAGGGTATAAGAAATCAATACCCACATAGAAAGTAGTTTCTCTCACTGAGATTCTAAGATTGTGTATTGTAATCAGTGAAGAGAAAGGTATTTTCTATATATTTCTTGTACAAGCATTACAAACTATATATACAGAATATGGGTGATATATATGAAAGGATTCTCTTAATGAGAATCCTTTTATTTATGCCCCTAACTACGCCTACAGCTTTGCATGTTCTGTAACACTACCCCTCAAGCTGGAGCATAGATATTAATCATGCGTAACTTGTTACAAATATAATCAACCCTAACTCCATTAAGAGCCTTTGTAAAGATGTCTCACAGTTGTTCACTAGTTTTCACATATCCTGTAGAGATCACATTCTGCTGCACCTTTTCACGAACAAAATGACAAGATTAGAAGCAATATGAAGAGCAACTTGGTTATCGCACCACAACTTTGCTGGTGTTGAGACTTTAAAACCAATTTCAGCTAAAAGCTGATATATTCACGTTATCTCACACACGGATTGTGTCATAGTCTGGTATTATGATTCTGCACTGGATCGATATACAATATTTTGTTTCTAGCTTTTCCATGAGATCAAGTTTTCTCCAATAAAAACATAATAACCGGTGGTTGACTTTCAGTCAATCTTAGATTCTGTCCAATCTACATCGGAGAAACACTCGATGTGGGTGTATCTATGATTTATGTACAATATCCCCCGTCCAGGAGCTCTTTTTAGATAACACAAGATTTGTTCTAAAGTTGTCCAATGATAAATCGTTGGGAAAGATATGAATTGATTTACAATACTAACAGAATATGCAATATCTAGATGAGTTACTGTAAGATAGTTCAATTTTTCAACTAGTTTCCTATACTTCTCAAAATCTTCAAATAATTCTCAATCTTTTGTAAGTTGCAGATTAGGAAGCATTGGATCACTACATAATTTAGCCCCCAACTTTTCAGCCTCAGTTAATAAATCAAATACATATTTCCTTTGAGACAAAAAAAATGCCCTTCTTACTATTTGTCACCTCAACTCCCAAGAAGTACTTTAACATTTCTAAATCTTTTGTATGAAACTTACTATGAAGGAAAGATTTCAAAGAGGCAATTCCCATAGCATCACTTCCAATAATAACAATATCATCCACATATATCACAAGAAGAATAATGTCAGATGCAAAATGTTTATAAAAAACTGAGTGATCAGACTTATTCTTAAAAATTCTAAATTACTCCACTGCCTGACTAAATTTTCCAAACCAAGCACGAGGACTCTTTTTCAAATCATATAGAGATTTTCGAAGATGGCAAACTTTCCCACAATCTCCCTGAGCAACAAACCCAAGTGGTTGCTCCATATAAATCCCTTCCTGTAGATCACCATATAAAAAGGCATTTTTGATATCTAACTGATGTAGAGACCAATCATGAGCAGCTGTCATAGATATGAATAAACGAACAAAAGTCAATTTTGTTATAGGAGATAAAGTGTCAAAATAATCCACACTATAAGTCTGAGCATAGCCTTTGGCCACAAAATGGGCTTTAAGTCTTGCCACTGAGCTATTTGAATTAAATTTGACTGCAAACACCAATTTATAGCCAACAGCTTTCATTCCTGCAGGTAAATTCACTAATTCCCAAGTACCATTAGCGTCGAGAGTATTCATTTCCTCAACTATAGCAGCACGCTAGCCAGGAGGAGATAAGACTTACTTGACAATTTTAGGTAGAACAACATAATCAAGGGAAGCAAAAAAAAAAAAAAACAAGAAGAAGATGACAAGTGATCATAAGAAACGAAGGATGAAATAGGATAAGTACACTGACGTTTACCTTTACGAAGAGTTATAGGAAGATCCATATCACTAGGAACTGGATCTGATTCCGAAGAAGTCACAGGCTCTGAACATGTAGTAGGTGGGTCTTGTGTTCTGGAATAAACCTGGTGAATAAGAGGTTTAGTTGGTGGAGGTGGAGGTGGTGCAAGTGAAGTATTAGGTGTAGATGCAGGATTAGTGGACTGATATGACATGGTAAACTAACAGATCATCACTCTCCCCTTAACTAGAAGAAATGGATGGAGTAGTAAAAAAAAGGAATATGTTCCTAAAATGTAACATAAGCAGACACAAGATACTTGTTAAGATTAGGATAGTAGCACCAATACCCCTTTTGAAGACGAGAGTAACTCAGAAATACATATTTTAAAGACTTTAGATCTAATTTAGTGACTTGAGGATGAACATCACGAACAAAACAAGTACTACCAAATATTCGAGATTCAATAGCAAACAAAGGTTTGGTAGGAAAAATAATATTGTAAGGAGTTTCACCGTGAAGAACAGATGAAGGCATGCGGTTAATCAAAAAGCAAGCAGTGGAAACTACATCAACCCAAAAATGTTTAGGAACATATATTTGAAACAAGAGTGTCCTGGCTATCTCAAGAAAATGTCTATTTTTTCTCTCAACCACACCATTCTGAGATGGTGTGTCAACACGGGATGATTGGTGAAAAATACCATTTTGAAGCATATAAGTCTGAAAAGAATCAAAAAAGTATTCTTTGGCATTGTCACTTCTCAATGTGTGTGCAGAAACATTAAATTGTGTTTTTACCTCAGCACAAAAGGCACAAAAAATGAGAAAATAATTCAAAATGATTTTTCATTAAATAAAGTCAGGTTACACGAGAATAATTGTCAACAAATGTAACAAAATATCGAAATTCAGTTCAGAGCAAAATAGGTTCTGAATTTTTTTTTTCTCCTTGTTTCTTTCTAGTTTCAGTTCTGTTTTTGCCAAGTGAGCAGATTTATTTTGACTTCATTTCTGCCCAGTAAGCAGAATACTTTAGGTCACCATTTCTCTACCTGTAGTTACTTTTGGTTTGAAAGAAAAAAAAATTGTGGTCTCTCCTTTGTTCTCCCTGAGTGAGCAGAACGTGGACAGCTGTGGATCACCTCTGCAAAGTGATCCTTTGGTCTCACCGCCGGCTTCCCAAGACACGTCTCCCTCTGATCGGCCTTCTTTCAAAGTTCGATCGCCATCTAATCTGCGAGTGATCTTGACGCGCCACCTCTGTCTTTCTACTCCAACCTCATGCGCTGGTGAGTGAGAGCACGTCTGGCGGTTGTTCTCGATCCGTTTCTTCTTTACGGTGCCGACTATTGGTTTCCAACCACTTGGTGTCTTTGATTGCTTCACTTTTCGCCATTTGCAAGAAAGGATTCAAAATCTTTTCTTCGGATCTTCGATTCAGGTTAGAAATCCCACATTAAAAATGTGTAAAAATATTAATGGATATATGAGTAGTAAAGGTCAATCACCCATATAACTAGTTATAGTTATTTTAGTAATGGTTGAGCTAAACCTAATTAAAAAGCAATTATTAAAAAATTTGACATGGTATCAGAGCAACTATTCCGCTGTTTGTTTCTCCCCGTGCACGAAATCCATAGATGCAGATATTCATTCCTGCCTAATAGGGTGGTATGGAGCCCTCCATGCATGAAACCGCGACGTAGTTTAGGTCCGTTGCGAGGGAGCGTATTAAAAATTCCACATTGAAAATGTATAAAAATATTAATGGACATATAGGTGTTAAAGGTCAATCACCCATATAACTAGTTCTAGTCATTTTAGAAATAATTGACCTAAGTCTAATTAGAAAACCCGATTATTAAAAAATTTGACATGTACCAATCAGAAGACTTCAACCAACGTTACAGTAAAAGCATATGAAAACAGAATATCAACCACTTATATTAAAAGGCTGAAATGTTAAAGAACCATCTCAAACTTTCAAAGAGACATTTTCAATCAGATAATGATCTATAAATTCTTGGCAAATTTTCCTTCAAAGTTAAAAATACAAGTATGATTGTGAATAAAGTATCCCCATAATCATTTTTAGAAAAAGTGGCTTCAGCAGCACACAGCTCAAATCCAAAACTTTATCAGTTTCACAAAAATGCAAAATGCCATTCATTTTGAAACAAGGAAGACCCAAATTACCTCAACAAGAATACCATCTCCGCTAACACAAACAATCCCATCATATTTTGTAAGATCAAGGGTGCTAGCAACCTCCTTGGCATGGAGCTGATGTTTAGTTTCTGATCGTACAAGTAAAACATAGGAGCATGAGCAACAATTCAAAAACTGGGAGCCATCAATAACTAATAATACACAATCTAAGTATAAATCTGAACCTTGCACTGTAATTTGAACATCAGCATCTTCAAGTAACGGTTTTACAACGTCAAGAAAAATCTTTGATGCAGATTTCTTTCCACCGAATGGATTCACAAATACAAACAGCCTCTTTGGCCGACCTGTAACCAATTAAAGTTTCACTCGACTGTTTATATTTCAAAATTTTCTAATCCTACGGAATACAGATTATCAACAACCAAATATTACATTGTAAAGATAATTATCAAATTAAACACAGATAAGCATAAGTTACTTACTCCATTACTCCAGATATTTGATTAATCAAATTTATCTGTAAACCAGTTTGACACTTCAACTTTTTCTAAAAAGTACAGAAGCAATACTCAAAAAAGATTAAAAAAAAATACCGAGAGAATCGAGGTAATCACGGAGACGCTGGCACCACATTCTAGGAGAGTCCTCATGCAAAGGCTGGAATATGAAATCCTTCCTTACCAGAGCTCCCCTGCTACCTGTAAAGCAGATGCCATCTCCACTATCAACAATAGCCTTGATTCTTATTTTGGCTCCCTCTATTACAAATCCAAGAACCTCTTTCTCGACGGTCAAACACCGTTGACCTTTATCTGTCCACAGGAGCTTTCCGTCCGCAGTTAGAGTAAACGAAGTGACGGTTCCGTTGACCGTAACCCGGTCCGATATTATAACATCTAGCAAACTGTCGGACTGATCCATCTAGAGAAAGTAGAGGGAGGGGGTAGTTATTCGTTTGTCTTCAAATTCAAAAATTAAAGTTTCAGTTTGGCATCTTTGGTGAGCTTTATATATAGAAACGGGTTGGTGGCGGTTTTTTGGTGATGAGTGTCAGGATTGCTTCAAGATGTACTCCAGCTGATCTTGTTAGTTGGATCAATCCTTGCTTTTCATTTTTACAGTGCCCGCCCCAAAAAATTGGCTCCAATTTATTTTTTACCATATATATCATAAAAATTTAATAAATATATTATTAATTTTATAGAATTTTGACTTTGTTCAAATTTTAAATTAAATCTTATCAATTAATAATTTATTTAGTAATTTGTTAAAATTTCTTGAAAAAAATAAATGATAAAATACCTAATTTTTAAGATAATAAATCTTTTCGTTTAATTGTCTTTTATAAACAAACTTTATGATTTATTTTAAATTATTTTTTTCATAGAAATTAAATTTTCTCATCTCAAAATTTTCTCTATATTGTCTTTTATAAACAACTTTTGTGTTTTATTTTAAATTAATTTTATCATTGAAATTAAATTTTCTCATTTCAAATCAAAATTTTTTAAAATTTTCTTTTAAAAAGTATCTGTAATCAAAACATCATTTTCTTAATTCTTTATTTTTCTTTTATTTTCTTTATTTTCTATTATAAAATACTTTAATAAAATATTAAAATTTATCAAATCAAAATTTATAAGTTTGATTATCGGTGTTGATGGAGGAGGCAAAATAATTTTATATGATTGTTCATATTTAATTTTTTTCCCCACAATTATATGAAAAGCTATATTTAATTTATATGAAAAGCTAAAGAGTTCAATGAAATTAAAAGAATATAAATCAAGTGTTATAGTTTCTTGCACTTTTTATAATTATTTTTATTTCAATAAAATAATATTAAGGTCTTTAAATTATTTGTTATTTGAATAAAAATGTCTAATATAAGTCTATAATATATGAATTTAAATAAAATATAAGAAGAAAAAAAATGAAAGAACTAATTCAATCCAAAAATATGCAATTGATAGATTTTTCATTAATAAAAACACCAAATATTAGAAAAATCAAATGAAGATTCACATGAAAAATCAACTGAAAATTGTAAAAAAATTTAAAAATAATAATTCAAGTCTATCAAATACTACAAAAGAATATCATGAAAATTTAAATTATTATTAACCATTATCGTCAGCAGAAAGAAATTTTTAAAATTAAAATTAATAAAATTTTATATCATAAAAAAAAAATTAAGTAATTTATATATATTGTCAATTGAAAAGTTTTGTTTTTTAAACTTGAATATAAAAATTTAATCAGTGATTTTGCATAGACAAGAAAAATAAATTTTAAGTAATTTTTATAATATATTTATATTATCAGGAGTCCATCAAATTAACTTTTGACAAGGGCCTACTAATATCGTTGAACGGGCATTGATTTCATATAAGTTTTTATATACGAGTTTATATTTGGACTAAGATATATATATATATATGTTAGATTTACGTTAAATATTTTTTAATATAATTATATTAAATATTTTATTATTTTCATAATAGTCATATCTTAGTAGGTAATTTCATAGAAAATATTTTATAATATTATATGTTTATTAATTTTTATTAATTTGTTATTATATAATAATATATATAGAAAGAAAGTTTAATCTTATTTTAATTAATAAGCAAAAAACAAATTTTAAATGAATAAGTAAAAAATAATAAAAAAGGATTATTATTAGTTTTGTTTGAATTTATATTTATATTTAGAGGTGTATTTAATTTAAATTTTTAAAAATATAATGATATTCAATTAAGGCCGGATAGATAACTATGCCCATTAATTTGTAATTGACACCTGCTTTTACTTTTTGGTCATTAATAGAATTGAAAATGACACCAATCAAATTTTATCTGACATCAGTAAACTGCTAAATTTAGAATGTAGAATTGACCATTTTCTACCCCAAAGGCTAAAACCAAACAATACTTGAGAGGGTGATTCTTACATTTCTATTTGCTTGTATTGACTTTCTACCATACGAAAACATTCGCTCCATTAGAAAAATTTTCATGTAATTTTTTGTTCAAAAAAGCTGTTCACATAAATAAGAAATTAAAATTGTAACTTGGACGTTTTTAATTATATATCGAGGATTAAAGAGCATAAGTACATATTCAATAATACTTTTTATTTAAACTCTTTAGTTCAAATAAAAAGAAGTGGGAGAAAATAGATTCAATAGGCTCTTTATACCCATTCCTTTCCTAAATTTTTTTAGAAAGCTATTGTCTCTTTCCATAAATGTGAGGAGAGAAAATGACTTCTTAAATCTTTATTTTTTATAATTTTTCTTTTCTTATTTTAATTATTTTTCTTTATTTTTTTATTTTTCTCTCTTTTGTTGTAAAAAATAAAATATTAATTTTATTAATTAAATAATAAATAAATAGTGAAATATATAGTGTTGTTGGAATATGCACAATTTTTAAGACAAATTAAAAATAGAGAGTTAAATTATTTATAATATAATAAAAAATAAAATAAAAAGTGTTGTTAGAAATTACCTAATAAATTAGGTATGGATTATGAAACCAAATTTCCATTTGCTTATTATTAAAATTGTATTTATAATAAGCTAATTGTTACAACTAGTAGTAGGGGTGTGCATAAATCCGCCAAACCCGTCTAATCCGACCCAACCCAATTCAATTCGCAGTTAAACCGCAATTATAATAAGTGTTATAGGTTGGGTTGATTTGAAATTTTGCAATCCACATTTTGTGGGTTGAATTGAATGTTAAGTATGTCAATCCGCAAACTAACTCAACCCAACCCGTAATATATATATATATATATATATATATATATATATATATTGTGTAATACCTGAAATTTCTCTTACTTGTATGTATTTTAAAATTTTTGTAATGATATATATAAGATTTGTTATGGAATGTTTGTTTTGGAAATGAGATTTATTTGTTTTGATTTGAATTTCAGAGTTTGTGTTTATGCAAAATTTTGTGAATTAATATTCAAGGTTTTAAAGAAAGAATTTGAGATATGTTGTAGCCTCATGTGTCTAGTTTAAGTAGAAAAAAAAATTGAGGCATTTAGACTTTTATAGCTCAAGATAGAGCTGGTTTAGCATGTGCTCTCGAAGTGATTTTTTTCCAGCTTTTGTAGTGAACAGTGCCCGTGAACAGTAAAATCAGGATTTTTTTGGCAGTAGCTTTCTTTCTTCACTTCATTTTTTTCTTTCTTTCTTCTTCTCTCTTCTTTTCCATTTCCTATTCCTCTAAACCATAAGTCATTTTTCTTCATTTTTAAGGTTTTAATACTCTGATTAAACCTTATTAATGCTATAAAACACAAATTGAAAACTATAAGAGTATCAATTCAAGTCAAATTTTTCAAAATTTCTTTGGAGGATAAAATAAGGTAATTTTTTCAAATCTTCTCTCTAGTTTGAGTTAAATTTTTTGTTAGCTAGAATAGTTATTTTTAAATTTTGGGTGATCTTTTGTGAGCATTAATGGCTAATAATTATGGTTAGATTTAGTAGTATGAGGATTTATGATTTTTGGATGAACAGTGCTGTAAATAGTAGATTTTCTCTATAACTATTATTCATCCTCTATTAATTGTTAAATTAATGTTATAATTTGTTTATAGAGATTCTAAAGAGCTTAGAATTTACGAAGGATTATTTTATGTGATTGTTTTGAGAAAAGCCTAAAATTTGGAAGTTTGAGAATTTTTTATTTAGGAGAAAATAACTTAATGAATTAAGGATCTTTTGAATTTGAGCAAGAATTGAGTTTGACTAGAAAGCTTTTTAGTGCTAAGAGGTAAGTGTGAATTTCGTTTTATATATATGATTCTCTATATAAGAATCTTTGTTAAAGTATATTTTATTCATATATATGTATATGTTATTTATGAATTCAATTTATTGAAATCCTCTTTAAATAGAATCTTTGAATATTGATAATGATTTAGTTATTTTCCTTGGACCAAGTTCATTAATAAGTCTTTGTTATGTATAAAATGATATGTTATTCATATGTTATGATCTCTTGACCACTTTTAATTACTGTTGAACTAATACATGATATGTATATCACAGAACATACATTATAAAGTTTTTATCCCAATGAGAGTTAATTCATTGGTCCAATGTGCACAGAAAAAACATGATTGATAGGGTATAGTATTAGTGTTCCACCTAGAAGGGATCACGAGCTATAGGCATATACCTGCGCAAGCATATGTGCCACGTGAAGGTAGCAAGGCTACCCAAACTGTAATACCCTATAAATTTCTAACTCATGTACATGAATTAATTTTTAGTATGTGGTCCATTAGTCTTGAATTAATGGGAAATAATTTTAGAGACACAGTCAGAAAGCAAATTTGAAACTTTTTCGGAAACTGGAGGTGTCGGGAACACTGCCAAGAAATAAGCAGTCCGGTCAACGGAAGAATTTATGAAGTTGATCTGGAGATAAAAGATGACCCTAATTTATGATTAATTTTGGTAAAAATAAAGAAGTGAAAATCATTTAGGAACACTGAAAAAGTAAGTAATGACATTTTGGTAAATAAAAGGAAATTCAAGGTGAATAGTGGAAAGTGATCGGTCGGAGTTGCAGAATGACTCCATAACCATTTTTATAAATAAGGATAAATTAAAATAAGCTTATACACTTCCCACTCTAATATCTAAATCCTGACAGAATTGTTAGAATAAATTTCGGAAGATTTAAGGACTAAAGTGTAAAGGTTGAAACTTGAGGGATTTAGTTGTAATTTACCATATGATTTTGTCTTATATGGCCATCTTCATTTCGGTTCTTCTTCTCCATTTTTGCTTCCCACCATTGCCGTATGCCATTCTTTCTTCTCCCATCTTCATATTTTCAAATTTCTTATAGATTTCTTTAAGATTTTTATGGAAATATAGTAAATCAACCTAGTTAAACTCATTTCTACCATCAATTTGAAGTGAGGAGCAAGGAATTTGGAGGAATAACTCCATATAGAATTCGGCCATGGTGATGCTTAGAGGTAAAGTTGTTGTTTTGTTTGATTTGATTAATGATTTAGTGTTATTTTAGGTTCAATTGAATGGGTTTAGTGTTTAATTGCTTTAATTTATCCAAATTTGATGGAATTTCTAATTTGAATGCTTGAATTGAAGTTGTAAGATTGAATGTGTTGAATTAGTGTTAGGAATTATTAATTGATGTTAGAAATGATCAATTGGATATGAATGAACAACAAATTGGTGGTTAATTTGATGTAGAATTGGAAATTATGGAAATTGGATTTTCAAAGTAGTAAAAATTAGGGATTTTAGTGGAATTGGTTCAATTGGAGTGCATTTTGGCTAATTGGATCATTAGGTGAGTTTACATTGCATCAAATAACTTTTTTATATCATTAAATTGAGAATTGGAAACCATTTGCAAAATACCCCTTATGGCCGAACCAACCTAGCCTAAATTTGCTTATTGAATTGGTTGATTTTCTTTGATTTTTCCTTGCCATTTTGAGCCATTTTAATGTTGTTTAAATTGTGTTTATTGATACCTTTGCTTTGTGTGACAATGTACCTTGTTGTTGGTTTGAATGGGCAAGTCAATTTTGCACCAAAACCTAACCAATTGGCTTGCCAATGTATGCCCACCAAGTGTTCGATGAAATGCCTAGTTTATTTGCCATAGGCCTACCAATTGAATGTCATTATCGCCAGCGATATTGGCATGCCAATTGACCTACCAATTTCGGCCACTGAATCAACCTTTGTTTCATACCTTTACTTGTTGCCATACTTGCTATTATCGATTGTACATTGTATATGACATTGCCATTTAGCATATTGAATATTGAATTGATTGATACCGAGTTGATTTATTATTGATTGACTGTTATCCGGATACCATTGTTGCTTATGGTATCCCTCGTTATTGACCATGATATGGTTTGGCAGAACTACCGATTCGACAGGGTAGTGGAGAAATACTGTCGACCTTGTACACATTGTAGTATTGAATTTAAGCTAGGAGGGGTTATGGTCCTAGCCATAGGGCCTGATCAGTCGTATGCTTATATGATACTGGTGACCTACATGGTTCAGTGATATTGATTGTCTGGAGGCTGTATGATTTCTTTTCATATAGTCCATCTCATTATCTGCCTTTCCATATGTAACCGAGCTTATATATGATTTTTCTTGGTTTACTGTACCTTGACAGCCATTTTGTACACTGCTATTCCTTTGACTGAAATCATTATTTAATTATGCCTATTATTTATTGCGATGCATGTAAATTCACTGAGTATCATCCATACTCATTTTTTTCGTTTGTTTACCCCATTTCAGGAAAGGAATAAGTTGCAGAATCCCGACATCTGTCTTCCGTGAATTTCTGCTGCATTTTATTCTATATAAATTCTGAATTTCTGTATTTATATTTGAGGTTTCTTTATCTAGCTGCTCCATGGGTATGTATGGGTTAGTTAGGAGATGAAAATGGTGTATGATATATTGATGATTATAATTTGAGTTATATGATGGTTTATGATATGATATGTGAAATGATACAGCCAACTGCAGAATGCTTGACAGAATAACAGAATGAATAACAGTATAATATAATAGATGGTAATTATAATAAATGAATAACATATTGAGGTTTAGAGATGATGTGAATGATACTGGGTTCAACGGGTGCCGGTCGCCATTAGCATTTCCCGTGTCCTAGGACCGTCGAGCTCCGGGAAATTGGGTCGTGACAGAGGTGGTATCAGAGCACTAGGTTATAAAATGCGAATTTAGATAACAGATGAATAGTGACTATAGTACAGAGGAATAGTAATTAGTTACAGAATGGGGTAGAATTAAGTATACCATGGAGCATAGGATTTTCTTTGTCGTCTATTGCTGTTATATGTCTTTATTCTGTGTTTTTACTATATTTTGAGACCGTTCTATTTTTTCTGACAGATTACAGATATGTCCGAATGCAGAGACAGAGACACCAGGGAGACTGGGTTGCCTCCAATGAGTCCCTAGTAAGGGAAATTAGTGTGCCAGAGGGTCCGTCTCAGTCCTGACGGACTACAGAGGACACGAAGAGGGGAGATGACCCATGGAGGGTAGAAATGATGAGAGTTCTGATGGAGTTGAGGAGGGAGATGGCTGAGATTAGAAGGGAGAGATAGCAGGCACAGCCAGCGCCTACTCCTGCAGTGGTACCTCCACCATTAGTACTTAAGGCAGTGGCACAGGCTCATGTGCAGCCAGTGGGGGCTCAAAGGGAGCCAGCTGCACAGGGAGGCAAGAGAGAGATAGAGGAGGGAGGAGTATCCATGTTTAGCTTTCTGAAACTAAACTTACTAGAGTTCAGAGAGGATGGAGGTACAGACCCGGTTTACTTCTTGGAGGAGGTAGAGAAGGTAGTGAGGAGACTACCTTATTCTAAGTTGAGATCAATGGAGTTGATGGGTTTATTGCTAAAAGGTAAGACCTGGACTTGGTTCTTGAGACATATGGAGATCAGGCTATATGGAGAGCATCCACCTACTTGGGCAGAGTTTCGACAGGGTTTAATTGAGGAGTTTATCACTGAGGGTGTTAGGGCCCGTAATTATATCAGATTTGAGCAACTGGAGCAGGGGGACCGATCAGTATAAGAGTATGCCAAGGAGTTTTTATGGTTGAGTAGATATGCTGCTCATTTAGTACCGACAGAGGCTGATATGATTAGTAGATTTCGGAGGGGTTTACATGCTGCACCTCACAATATCTTGTTAGCTACAGATTTCCCTTCTTTAACTACAATAATTGATAAGCAACTCAGATAGAGGAAAAGTACAAGACAAAGAGAGCCAAGAGGGAACAAAAGAGGAAGGGTGGTCCAGGATCACAAATTAAGAAGGGGGAGAGCAGCTCCCATCCTAGTCATGTTGAGCCGGTACCTCGATTCTAGCAGAGATCATCTTGGGGTAGCCAGAGGAGGAGATTGCAGAGTAGGGGACCACCTGTGGTACGGTCTACACCTACTTACTCACAGAGCTCATCTAGACTAGCAGTACAAGTACCTGCGATGCCAATTTGTGGGTTTTGTGGTCGGAGACATGGAGGGGAGTGTTGGAGACAAACTGGTGCTTGTTTGAGGTGTGGCCAGCAGGATCATTATGCTAACAGGTGTCCTTTGAGGGTTGGTCAACAACCATTAATCATAGTTTCTCAGCCAGTGGTTCAGGCTAGTCATAATATAGGTAGAGAGATTTTCGGCAGAAGTAGAGGCAGGGGAGAACAGGCTCCCAGTGGTAGTCAGGCTTTAGCTGGTAGGGGCCAGAGAAGAGTTTTTGCTGTTAACACTCAGGAGACACAGAGATCTGATGATGTTGAGATAGGTGACTTGAATAGGGAAGGATGTAACAGATACATTGATTGACTTTGGTACCATACACTTTTGGTTTGCATCAATTAAATAGAGAGAGATAAATTATCGAATGTATCTTAGAAACAACTGCACTTATGGAAAAAAATGTATAAGTAAATTATGGTTATATGAGATGTGATATTTAAATTTATGGTAATGTTTTATTTGCTAATTTGATAGAGTTAGTAAGACTGGGTATTAAAGGGTGAACTGTCCATTGAGTAGTCATTATTTGTTATGAGAAGGAAGTCAGATTTCGATTGCCAGAATTTGAATTCTAAAATGATAGGTATGGAATTAGAATCAATTTTATCTCGGTGATTCAAGCTAAAAGATAATAAAGAAGGAATTGTACAATGTATTTGATATATGTATTGAATGTGTAAAAGACTTCAATAAGGATTGATTAGATATTTATGATCTGAGAAGTCCTTTAACATATTTTCTATGCAGTTATAAAACACTATTCAAAGATTAATTAGATAGTTAAGAGTTAAGAAGAAAATATACTCAAGGAGTGTTTAGAACCCGATATGGACACTATAAGTTTCTGATATTGTAATCCAAGTTAATTAATGATTCAATTGCATATATGGATTTAATGAATATGGTGTTTAAGTTATATGTAATGGATAAGTTTATTAATGACATTTTATCTATTTTAAGAGTGAAAAGGAACATATAGAGC
This sequence comes from Aleurites moluccanus, assembly GCA_948193065.1. Lineage (NCBI taxonomy): Eukaryota > Viridiplantae > Streptophyta > Magnoliopsida > Malpighiales > Euphorbiaceae > Aleurites > Aleurites moluccanus. The sequence goes on from CANXYC010744607.1 coordinate 62,292, forward strand.
ACTTGGGAATTATATTATTTACACTATGATAGTATATGCCAAGCTAAATATATATCAATATTAGCCATATGAAATGTGTTTTGAGGATCATATAGTATGTGAAGATAATAACAAGGAAATTTTTGTTTTAAAAAAGTAAGGACAATAATTAATTTACCTCGGTATAATAATGTTCTACGGTGGTAATTCTTTAAAAAGGAAAATTCTACAAGAAATTCTAAAAGATTTTCTTAGGATTTTAACTTTGATTGATTAAGATGACCGGTAAATAAGAGAAGTATTAATGGGCATATGAATGTGAAAATATAGCTTCTAGACATTTAAGTTTTGCTTCATGAGTGGTATAGAATTAACATGATCATTTGTGAATGATAATTTCATAGTGTACTGTAATGATTTCAGAATTGGATTAAAATGTGTGATGGAGAAATGCTTACACGTGATTCTTGATAGTTAGAGAACCAAGAGATAAACTACTCGATAGATGATTTGAAAATAGCAGCAATAGTTTTGGCATTGGATATTTAAGGATAATGTGAATAGTGTTAAGTGTGAAAATGAAAGAATTATAAGAACTTTCTATATGTGCATAGTATATAAGGCAAATAGAAGAGTCTGAATCTTAAGTAACGAAGATGAGTTAATTATTAAAGAGTGGTGACTGTGAAAATTTTGTCATTCGAGTAAAGTTAACAGTGTGACAGATGCTCTTAGTTAAAAGACTATGAGTAGTCTAGCTCACATCTTTATTGTTAGTGGACCACTGAATTGTGCAATGAATGAGTAAATTGATATGAGCATGGAGTTGGATTTGGATCTTAGGATCGAAACCAGGCTCTGATAGCCTAATTCTAAATTAAACTATTACTAATTGATGATATTAAAATAACAAGAGATCGGAATCCATATCTGTGAAGTTAAAGGAAAGATGTTCAAAAAAAGAATAAAACATTAGAGTTCACAGATAAGGATAGTAATTTGAACTGTGATAAATAGCTATGTAGCCAATGATAAAGGATTCTGAGATCGAAAGTTAAGGAAGATCTATTATTGATGACGTAATATGAAAGATAATAGGATAAGATTGAACATCAGAAGTCATCGAGTTGACACAGAAGGTACAGGTACTCAAGTAGAAATGGGGGCTTAGTTTATTTATTAACTGTTGATAAAAGTTTCAAGCTATGAATACATCATTGTAATTCAATAAAGTATTCCATTCATAAACAGATGGACAATCTGAGTGGGTGATGCAGACATTAGAAACATGTTAAAGTTAAGTGTTCTGAAATTTAAAGGTTATAATGATAAGTAATTATCACTGATAGAATTTCCATAAGCAACAATATTAATCTTTTATTGGTATGACTCCATTTGAAGCACTATATGGTAGAAAAAATAAATCTTTAGTGTGTTGGGTGGAGCCGGGGAAAAAAGTAACTAAATGGGCCAGAGTTGATCAGAGAGATTATAGAGAAAGGTTCCTATGATCAAAGAGCAGATGAGAATTTCCTTCAGATGAAAAATATTATAGAAATTGGTAAGGAGGAAAGCTATCACTGAGATATGTGAGACAATTGAGGTATTGAAAGGATTAACGATGTAACTTACAATTTGGCTACTTCTCTCAGTATGAACCCACTTTATCTAGTATTTCATATCTTATTTTTATGGAAATATATGCCAGATCTGTTACATGAATTGAAAGTATAAGTATTGATATTAATGAGGAGATACCATAAGAGTAGAATTAATAGAAAGTGTGAATTGTCAAGTCCGGCAATTTCTGAATAAAAAGAGATGTCAACGGTAAAAGTGTTGTAAAGGAGTCAGGCTATGGATAAAGGTATATGAGAAAGTGAACAAATACAAAGGTCAAGTATATGTTCTTGTTGCAATACTGAGATGTGCATGTTTTATTTAAATTTGAGGACGAATTTATTTGTAGGGGTAGAATGTAATACCCTATAAATTCCTAACTCATGTACATGAATTAATTCTCAGTATGTGGTCCATTAATCTTGAATTGATGAGAAATAATTTTAGAGACACAGTTAGAAAGCAAATTTAAAACTTTTTCGGAAACTGACGGTGTCGGGAACATTGCCGAGAAATAAGCAGTCCGGTCAATGAAAGAATTTCTGAAATTGATCTGGGAGTAAAAGATGACCCTAATTTATGATTAATTTTGATAAAAATAAAGAAGTGAAAATCATTTAGGAATACTGAAAAAGTAAGTAATGACATTTTGGTAAATAAAAGGAAATTCAAGGTGAATAGTGAAAAGTGATCGGTCAGAGTTACAAAATGACTCCAGAATCATTTTTATAAATAAGAATAAATTAAAATAAGCTTATACACTTCCCACTCTGATATCTAAATCCTGACAGAATTGTCAGAATAAATTTCAGAAAATTTAAGGACTAAAGTGTAAAGGTTGAAACTTGAGAGATTTAGTTGTAATTTGCTATATGATTTTGTCTTATATGGCCATCTTCATTTTGGTTCTTCTTCTCCATTTTTGCTTCCCACCATTGTCGTATGCCATTCTTTCTTCTCCCATCTTCATCTTTTCAAATTTCTTATAGATTTCTTTAGGATTTTTATGGAAATATAGTAAATCAACCTAGCTAAACTCATTTCTACCATCAATTTGAAGTGAGGAGCAAGGAATTTGGAGGAATAACTCCATATAGAATTCGGCCATGGTGATGCTTAGAGGTAAAGTTATTGTTTTGTTTGATTTGATTAATGATTAGTGTTATTTTAGGTTCAATTGAATGAGTTTAGTGTTTAATTACATTAATTTATCCAAATTTGATGGAATTTCTAATTTGAATGCTTGAATTGAAGTTGTAAGATTGAATGTGCTGAATTAGTGTTAGGAATTGTTAATTGATGTTAGAAATGATCAATTGAATATAAATGAACAACTAATTGGTGGTTAATTTGATGTAGAATTGGAGATTATGGAAATTGGATTTTCAAAGTAACAAAAATTGGGAATTTTGGTGGAATTGGTTCAATTAAAGTGCATTTTGGCTAATTGGATCATTAGGTGAGTTTACATTGCATCAAATAACTTGTTTATATCATTAAATTGAGAATTGGAAACCATTTGCAAAATACCCCTTGTGGCCGAACCAACCTAGCCTAAATTTGCCTATTGAATTACTTGATTTTCTTTGATTTTTCCTTGCCATTTTAATATTGTTTAAATTGTGTTTATTGATACCTTTGCTTTGTGTGACAATGTACCTTGTTGTTGGTTTGAATGGACAAGTCAATTTTACACCAAAACCCAACCTATTGGCTTGCCAATGTATGCCCACCAAGTGTTCGATGAAATGCCTAGTTTATTTGCCATTGGCCTATTGGTTTGCTTGCCATATGCCTACTAATTGAATGCCATTGTCTCCAGTGACATTGGCATGCCAATTGATCTACCAATTTCGGCTACCGAACCAACCTTTGTTTCATACCTTTACTTGTTGCCATACTTGATATTATCGATTGTACATTGTATATGACATTGCCATTTAGCATATTGAATATTGAATTGATTGATACCGAGCTAATTTATTATTGATTGACTGTTATCCAGATGCCATTGTTGCTTATGGTATCCCTCGTTATTGACCCTAGTATGGTTTGGCAGAACTACCGATTTGACAGGATAGTGAGGAAATACTATCGACCTTGTGCACGTTGTAGTATTGAACCCTAGCTAGGAGGGGTTATGGTCCTGGCCATAGGGCCTGATCAACCTTATGCTTATATGATACTGGTGACCTACATGATCCAGTGATATTGATTGTCTGGAGACTGTATGATTTCTTTTCATACAGTCCATCTCATTATCTGCCTTTCCATATGTAACCGAGCTTATATATGATTTTTCTTTGGTTTACTATACCCTGACTGCCATTTTGTACACTGCTATTCCTTTGACTGAAACCATTATTTAATTATGCCTATTATTTATTACGATGCATGTAAATTCACTGAGTATTATCCATACTCTTTTTTTTGTTTGTTTACCCCATTTCAGAAAAGGAGTAAGTTGCAGAATCCCGACATCTGTCTTCCGTGGATTTCTGCTGCACTTTATTCTGTATAAATTCTGGATTTCTGTATTTATATTTAAGGTTTCCTTATCTAGCTGCTCCATAGGTATGTATGGGTTAGTTAGGAGATGAAAATGGTGTATGATATATTGATGATTATAATTTGAGTTATATGATGGTTTATGATGTGATATGTGAAATGATACAGCCAACTGCAAAATGCTTGACAGAATAATAGAATGAATAACAGTATAATATAATGGATAGTAATTATAATAAACGAATTACATATTGAGATTTATAGATGATGTGAACTGTCACACCCCAACTCCAGTGGTGTGACGGTCCTAGGGCAAGGGTAGGCTTAAGGCCACCATAAACCCGTAGAACTCACAGATTACTATTCTCATAAATGCCAAGAATATAACATCATATAATTTCCATATTCATACA
>CANXYC010744804.1:0-28580 GCA_948193065.1 Aleurites moluccanus
ATGTTTACAACTTCAATAAATTCTGCCTCAGTCATTCCCAGAAATTCCAAACATGAACTGCATCCCTGCAGGAATTCTCACCCAGACCAGCCTTGCTCAAATAGACACAACTAACCACATACTCAGAATTTTATCAAACCATTTTACAGAATTATAGATAAAACATAAATTAACAACTTTTATATTTTACATTTTACCCAATTATGTCTTTAAGAGCAAGTAATGGTCAACATTGAATTCTACTGCAGTTCTAAACAAAGTTTCTGAAATTTTCAAACTTCTCATTTAAATCTTTTAAAATTTTCCAAACAAATAAAATCAACAAATACACTTCAAAAATGGCAGATATTACACATTTCCTCTTGGAAGATATAACACATAAAAGTTTAATTTAGAGTTCCATTTACGCTTAACTTGTATGAAATAAACTTGATAAATACATTGCCTTAAAAAACCCCTCATTCTTTTATGTTTTCTTTATACTTTTCATTTCTGGCAGCTCTGCCTTCTTTTAACATATTTTGAGTTTTACTAACTCAATTGCTCTTATTCTTCTTTTTAATGAAACTAGACATATAAAACATAACATATCCAAAAATTAAGTTATTCTGAGTTCTACAGAATTTATAGTGAATTTCCAAACTTCACCCTACAATTCTGCTAACTACCTTGCATAACCTATCTGACAGGCTCCACTGTTTCTAATGCAACTCATTTTATACATATCCAAACCCCATTCTGTTTTCAAAGGATTTTAGCTAAGACTAAAAGAATAACTTTTATGTTTTGAGGTTATTCTAATTCAGACATTAAGGTTTTCAAATTTAGAGATTTCAGGGCTGTATATTTCTGAGTCTGATTCTGAATCCGATTCTGAGTCAGTAGCACTCAGGAACCCATATATCCTAGGTTTCTTAATATTTTGCAGAGATTTTTTAGAGATACTTAGTTAAGATATAAATCTACAACTTTTATGCTTTGATAATTTTCATTTTATCACTTTAAGATCACAAAATGATTGCTTCAAATTTCTGCTTAGGCTCATGATTTTTGCTCTTTTCTGAATTTTAGACTTTCTCTACTTCCTTTATGTTTCTTTAACTTCTATTTATTCATTCACTTAAAAATTCCAGCACATTAGATTATTCTCAAAACTCTAATTTAGCTTCCTATTAAATCATTTAGGCAAGTATTCATATTTGCTACTTAAACATAGGAAAAAGCTAAGGAAGATGAAGTAGTTACTTTACTTGGTTAGCTTTCCTTGTTCTTCTTTGCTCTCTATCACCAAAACCACCACTTCATCTTCATTTTTCCATCACTTAACTTCATAAATCTTTCATTTCCATCACCATATCATGCTGAAATTCCAGCCACCTTATTTGAATGAAAGAAAAAAGTGATTTGCTAGTTTAAAAATTGAAAGAACTTTGGAGGAGCAAGGTTTGGCCACCAAGAAGCATTTGTGCAGATTTTTCATTTCATTTCTTCTTATTTAGAAATAATTCATTTCCTTAAACCATTAAAAAATTAATTAATTAAATTAAGTAGAAAATAATTGATGGATTTATGACATAAGCATCGTAATGTCATAAATCCATTTTTTAACAAATTCATTTTTATTTTTTTTGTAGTCACAAATTAATTAATTGGTAATTATTTTAATTGAATATAAAAACTTCGCTATAATTCTTCAATGGCTAGCCCCACCATTCTAAGTCACCATTGTTGACTTTTTTTGTGTTTTAATTAAGTTTAATTAAGCTAATTAATCACAATTTAGCTAATTAAGTCATTTATATATTTTCACTTATGTTTAGTTCATTTCCATTTTATTTTTAGGCACTCTAAGTTGATTCAAATTTCTTGAATTTTTATATTAGTTGTTAATCTCTTCGGTTGATGTAGGAAAAATAATTTCTCAATTTAAATTTTCCTACAATTTATTAAAAAATTTTGAGTAAAGGATGTTCAAATGAATTTCCTTTGAAAAATCTTATTTGATTTCATTTTTTCTTCATCTAATTCTTCCCTTTTCATTGTCTAATAATATTTCCTAGCTTGCCTTAAGGTTCTATTTGAGTTTTCTCTAATTGTATTTAGCACATGCTTGCCTTAAAATTTTAAAAAAAAATTATACCCGATTTGAGTTTCAAAGTTCGATCTAACAATTGCACATACATTGTATATCGGGTTATTACAATAAGTTTTTATATTTAATATTAATTTTATTATACTATTTATGTTGTAATTTATGGTGGGTTTATATATTGTAACTTATAGTGGAAATGAACTCTATAAATAGGAATTCATATTAATTTGTAATACACACCAAGAATACAATAGAAAACTCCCTCTTCTACATTCTTATTTCTTATTTTTATTATTGTTCTTGTTCTTATTTTTGTTTTGTTTATTTTTTATAAAACGTTATCAACACGATTCTCTATTTTTAAGCAATCAAATCCAAATAAATTTGTCTACTCTTAAAATATTAATTGCATGCATCTTATTTATTTCACTATCTTAATGAATTATTTATATTTATGAAAATATACTAAAATATATTAATTTATTATTCTTACAGAAAATTATTATATTGTCATTGCTTTTATATTTATTATTCATGTCTCGTTACTTTTGATTGATAATAATATTATGCTTATATGTTTTAAAGTTTTTTTTGTTAATGGGTAGATTGAAGTTTTTTTGTTCTTATGCTACCCAATTTTATTCTCTAAAACACATTTGATAGCTTTATTGTTCAAAAGGTTTAAAGATTTTTCTCTTGATAATATTCTTATTCAAGTAATTAAGGTTTGAAATTTTTTCTCTTGATAATATTTTAATTTAGGTATTTGAATAAGTAAATTTTATTTTTATACATTATCATTTTATTTTTCAATATACATCTAACATAAAAAATTTCTACTCTAATTTTGATATTTGTTTTTGTATATATTATAACATTTTATACTTGTTAAAATATAATTTAAAATAAAAGAAAATGATTCATATTAATGAGTTATATTTGTAATCTTATAAAAGTATAAGTGAAAAAAAATTAGAATAATTATTATAATTTTTTAATTTAATCATGTATTGATAATGATAGTGGATTTATTTATTTTGATATTACAACGTTATTTTTTTTATTTAAAATATGTTGATTTTTTGTTAGAATTAACTCTTAATGTGTGGAGAATATTTACAAATAATGATATGTTAATATTTTCATATATCGAATATACTCTTACAGTAGCAATATCGATAAAAAAGATTATAAAAATATTATAAATTAACTTCATACCTTTTAGTTCAATATCATTCCTTGAAATGAATGCATTAATATTAATACTTAACTGAATAAAATAATAAGTCGTTAATAAAAACAAAATTCATGAAACATATCCCACTGATTTTATTCCATTCATTGAAGTGAATGTGGTAATGTAAAGGTAAATATATAATAATTATTCTTTTCATAAGAATAAAGTAATGTCATAAGAAAACTTATCACCACCAAAAGTGAGATAAAATTATATAAAAATAAGAATAGAAAGGTGGACAAAATTTTTAAAGTAAATATTATCGATATGGTGTGAAGAAAAATTGATTATAAATTTATCGTATGATAAGATATTTTATTGATATTTATCGAGTATCGTAAAAAGAGAGAAAAAACGTAAATATAAATTTTATCTCTAATAATGATGATTTTGATTATGATCATATAGATATTGCTCAAGTTGATATGACAAATAAGTTTTTTTGAAAATATTAAAAAGGAGAATTAATTTCAATAGATATATATATATATATTATGCATAGTGCGATAACTCGTATAATTTTAAAAATATTAAATATTTTTCTTATTTGAAAATGGGTGAGACAATTATTTTTGTAAGAAAAAAAAATAATTGAAAAGCTCCAGAAGAACCAATATATTATCACAAGAGGAACAAAATTTATTATACATTATTTTCTCCAAAGTCTCATAGAAATTTATTAAATTTTAAGGATATTCGCAGTAATGGATATTATGTTGAGATGGTAAATGAGATGAATTATTAATACCTTTATATTACAAGAATTATTTTTGGTAGAAAAATATAATGAAAAATTTTATGTTATTTTTTCTGATTTGTATTATACAAAAATTAGTGAAATTGAAAAGAATCTGACAGTAAACCAGAAGTTTACATATTCAAATATTTTATTATTTGGAATGATAAGTTAGATCATCTTGGTTTAAAAATAATGGAAAAAATATTGAAAATTCACGTTAGAATCCATTGAAGCTTTTGGTCAAAAGCCAGATATTTCTTATCTAAGAATTTTTGAATGTGCGGTATATATCCTAATTATTCTACCACAATACACTAAGTTGAGTTCTCAAAAGATGTTAGAAATATAAGTTGGATATAAATCTCTCTCAATAATTAAATATTTTGAGTCATTAATGGTGATATATTTACTGTTCGATTTACTAATTATCATTTGATAAAATAATATTCTCACCATTAAGAAAAGATAATAAAAGTTGAGAAATACAAAACAATATAAATAAGAAGTTTATAAATTAATTTATCTGCAAAAATTAGCAAATCAATTGTTGGATGCACTTGCTGATTTAAAATGAGTAATAAAATTTCATTTAACAACCGTTAATATTTTAATTTGTATTGTCGTCCCAGAAGAATAATTTATTAATATTAATAAATCTTAAACACGCTTGAAGCGTGGAAGACTATTAGTTATAAGGATAAAAGTCCTTGAAAGAGAAAAAAAATAAATAATAAAGATAATTTTATTGAAAATGCAGATACTAATATAGATACACTTCCTGAAAAAGTACAAGTACCTGAAATTAGTAAAAATGAAGAGATATTGATAAATTATGTTAATTATAAAAAAAGATAGAATCGAAATGAAATGATTGTTAACTACTATTTTACATATGATGCAATATATTTTTATGAACGAAAATATGGATTTTGAATCATGATCTGTTTAATAATGTTGAAATAGAATTGATTGACCAAAATGGAAAGACACAACACAAGTAGAATTGGATTATCTTGAAAAGCATAAGGTTTTCGGACCAGTAGTCCAAACACCAGAAGATGTGATACTGTTAGATATAAATAAATTTTTGTATGAAAAAAAAATGAGAAAAATAAAATTGTAAAATACAAAGCAATATTTTTTATTCAAAATTTTTCGCAAAAATCCGAAATCAATTATGCAGAGATATACTCTTGTGTGGTGGATGCAATAATATTTTAATATTTTATTAATATAGCAATATATGAAAGACTTCATATACATCTAATGAATATAGTTACAACTTATCTATATGACTCAATTGATAATGATATTTATATGAAAATCTCTAAAAGATTTAAAATGTTAGAAAAATATAATTTAAGTTCTCGAGAAATTTATTCAATTAAATTACAAAGATATTTATATGAATTAAAACAATTTGGACTCATATGGTAAAATCGCCTTAATGAATAATTGTTCAAAGTATAATATAAAAGCAATACTATAAAGAAATTTGTATATGAATTTGCCATAATTATTATATATATTGATGATTTGAATATTATTGAAATTTTTGAAAAATTTTCAAAAGTAACATATTGTTTGAAAAAAGAATTTGAGATGAATTATTTTGAAAAAATAAAATTCTGTTTCGATTACAAATTAAACATTTGACAAAATAAATTTTTATTTATCAGTTAATTTATATACAAAAAGTTTCTTTATAATTTTATATACAAAGTATAGTTATATTGAATAGTCCAATGGTTATTCAATCACTTGATGTGAATGAGAACTTTTTCCGGTCTTAATAAGATAATGAATAAATTTTTAGTCTTGAAGTATCATATCTTAATACAATAAGCGCACTAAATATATCTTACTAATAATATAAAGTCTGATATTATTTTTCATATTTACAAAATAATGGTGAAATTAGTATTCAACAAATTGGTTCAAGTAACAATCTAACATATTTGTTCACTAAAATATTTTCTAATATAATATTTAAAATATTGGTTCATAATATTGGAATGCAATATATTAAAAATATTTAGTGATATTGCAAATAGGGGAGAGTTTAGCACTGTACACTTTTTTTCTTAATCAACGGTTTTGTCTCATTAGATTTCCCTGATAAGGTTTTTAATAAGACAGTGTACTATTTGTAATACGAGAATATTGTACTCTTTTTTTCCTCACTGAGTTTTTACTAGTAAGATTTTAATGAGACATATTATTTATAAAGATAAACATTCAAAGGAGAGTGTTATAAATATATCGATAAATGTGGATATTCATTCATCTATTCCCCTACTTATAAGTTTTTATATTTAAGATTAATTTTATTGTACTATTTATGTTGTAATTTATGATGAGTTTATTTATTGTAATCTATAGTAGAGAAGAATTCTATAAATAGAATTCATATTATTTTATAATACACACCAAAAAGATAATAAAAAACCCTATCTTTTACATTTTTATTTTTTATTTTTATTTTTTTATTTTTCATAAAATTTGAACGGACAGAATATATATTTTTATTAATATTCATTGGGTCACTATGCATAAAAAAATACTATTCATAATTAATTTTTAATAATTTTTTATACTTAATTGACTTTCTCTTTTACATTTTATTTTTATTTATAAAAAAGTATATATGTTGTAATTTTAAATTAAGAGAGCGAGATAGGGAGGGAAAAAAGCTGCCTTTGGCAACTTCTCTTTGCTGTTTCCATACCACCAAAGTGCTGTACCAAGCTAAAACGCACGGCTAGTAGTGGAACCAAACCAAAATCAATGTCTGCTCTCTTGAAAATCTAACCCAATATAGCTATCAACTCTCTCTCTTTCTCAGTTTAGCTTTATTTGGGAAGAGCAATGAGAAGATCCCATCTCTGTTTTGCTTCTGTAATAGCACTTCTGGTTTCTTCTTTTCAACTTCAAGCTCATGCTGCTGCTCCAGCGGGTCTCTTTCTTTCTTTATTGATATCAATCTTTTGATCTGTTTAGTAAATGCTATGCTTATTTATTTACTTTCTCTCACTTATTTTGCTTCAATTATTGTTATTTATAAGGGTTCTTTTTGAATTTTCTGCAATTCCCAAACCCCCTTTTTTTGTTGACTATTAATTGTTTATAAATTTTTGTTTAAATTTTTTTTATGATCTAGTTGCTTAATGGGTATGCCTTTTTTTCCATATTTTTCTTGTGTATAATTTCATTTTTTTTTTAATTCTGGGTAATCAGGGCCATTGATTAAGCACTTGTCTTCTATTCTCAAATGGACTGCAAGAACATCTTCCAAAACACCCCAATCAGGCAATTTTTTTTAAAAAAAAGAAAATTATGTTTTGTTAGTTAATGATGAAGCTCTTTGTTAATTTGTCATGTGCTTTATTATTTTTAAGCAGATGGGAATGTTCTTCAATTTGAAGATGGGTATTTAGTTGAGACTGTTCTGGAAGGAAATGAAATTGGAGTGGTTCCTCACAAAATCCGCGTTTCTGAGGATGGTGAACTATATGCTGTTGATGAAGTTAATAGCAATATTGTCAAAATTACTCCACCGTTGTCCCAGTGTATGTTCGCTCATTTCTGTTATTTTTGTGTACTGATTTTTATGCTGTGTTTGAATAATAAGAAAATGTGGTGAAAACTTGTAATGGTAGTTCCTAAATTTGTAGTCTTTAAGGGCCAGAATGCAGTAGTTAGCCCATTCAACTAAATGAATTGCACACGATGTATACCAGGTTGATATAAGCATAATTCAACTCTTGTTATGAATTGGTTTCTAGGTTTATTTATGCTCCTATAGTTATATTGTAGTTGGCATTCACTATAAGCAAAAAGAGATGCAGAGTTCTATTTATCTCTTGTACCCCTGCATGACCAATCCTGTTTACATTTAAGTCTAGTAGTCAGATGGTGCCCCTATTTTCTTATGAGATGAAAGCAAATAAGTTTTATTTATAACAATCCATATTGACTGTACAACTAAATTTGATCCCTTAGATTCGGAACATCAACATGAAGTTTTCTTCCAGAACTACTGATGCTTGTTTCCATAACTCCAAAAATGCTACATAAAAGGGAAATTCTAAACTTTGTGAACTGAATAAATATTGGACATAATTTGTGAAGTTAATGGTTCTTTATAGGGGTCATGCATTATGGTCTTATTTTTTATTCTTGCAGACAGTAGGGCAAGATTGGTGGCCGGGTCATTTCAGGGTTATACAGGGCATGTGGATGGAAAATTAAATGAAGCTCGTTTTAATCATCCCAAAGGTGTAACCATGGATGATAAAGGGAATGTGTATGTTGCAGATACCTTGAATCTTGCCATCAGAAAGATTGGAGATGCTGGTAAGCACACTTTTTTTTCTGACACTAGGTTGTGAATGTTTATTTTGTTAATCAAACTTTTTTCCCCAAAAAGATAATTCTGTTGAACTGCAAATTGAAAGTGTACCTCCATACAAACATCTAAAAAAGTTGGAGAATTTATATCTACTTGTTATATCAGAATCGTGAAAATTCTTCAAAGTTAAAAACCTGATTATTTAAATAAAATAATGAAGTTGTGGAATTGTTTCCAGGTGTCACAACCATTGCTGGTGGCAAATCAAACGTTGCAGGCTATAGGGATGGACCCAGTGAGGATGCAAAGTTCTCAATGGATTTTGATGTGATATATGTTCATTCCTCGTGCTCCCTGTTAGTTGTTGATAGAGGAAATGCTGCTCTTCGACAAATTTCTCTCAACCAAGAAGATTGTGATTATGAGTCTAATTCAATTACTCTCACAGGTTTGGTCCCATATCATTTACTTAATATGATTTTGTGACAAATTACTTGCACTATTATTAAAACTCAGTTCTACACATGATTTGGTTCTCTAATTAACATAGAGGATCTTTTAGTTCATACAATTTCCATGCCTATGTGATTCCACATCAAGTATGCTGCACTATGGACATGCTTGTAGGTAAGTAAGATGTTCCAACCAAATATATATCATATTTTTTTCTACAATATAATAATCCTTGACAAAAAAATTATGGAAAAGGTCCCATAGAAAATCACAGTTTTGATGTTGATGCAGATGATCACGTGTAAAACCTTTGGAAGATAAGGCATCAATTATATAAGAAATCTTCTAGCTAATTTATGGTTATGATAAGATTGAGAACTTCTGCCTGCTGGGTGTGGTGGACATTATGTCTCATAAAACTGGTGATGTAGCTTTGTTGTCATTGTTCAAGGTGATGCATGTGACCATTGAATGAAAAGGCAGCCATCATACAAATTGTTATGGAAAATTGAGGGCTATTAATCGCTGGAAAACCTTACATTGTGCTTATATCAATACTTATGGGGGACTTGAAATAAAATGGTTTGAAAGGGTAAGCTTTATAGAGCTATAAATTTTCACTAGTGTAGTAGGTTCTTTTGCAATGAAGTTCATGAATCTTGATGATACTTTTTAGGGGATAAATTTGAAATATTTACAGAAAAGTTTTCATTTAATATACATCCCTTAAAATTTGGTTCAAACATTTTTCTTAGCATCTATGAGAGTCGTTTTCAGACTTTTATGCATACAATTTGGACTATTACCTCAATTTCAAATCACTGCATTTCAAATTTTCTACCGAAAAGGCCACCTGAAATGTTTTACCCTCTTGATAAGCCCTCGAATATATACAAACAGGTACTCAATTTTGACCTAATTTTCCATTTCCAATTACAACATTAATTGGAGAAGAAAACTGAAGCAGTATATATCTCAAGTTATAGAACCAAAATATCAAAGGATCAATTATTGTGGTTTCCGTGCCTCCTTAATCAGCAGTAAGAATTTGTTGTCATGCTATTTGTGAGTTGCAACTTTTTCTATCATCTTACTAATGTATTCACGAATAGCTTGTTCATGGCCTTCTATTAAAAATTTGTCATTAAGGATATCTTTGTCCTGAAAGCAAATTTAATTTTAACTGAATGTGAACCTGCCCAGCATTGTGCTTTTTGTGTTTTGTTGAGATGCATTTCATGTGTATATTTTCTCAGAAAGATTTAAACAACTTAAAAACGGGGAAAACAAAAAACTTGATTCTATTTTCTTGTACAACTTAAAAATGGGGAAAAAAGAAACAAAAAACTTGATTCTATTCTTGTCATAGTTGTACTTTTCTTTTATTAAAAAGCAATGAAACAAATGCTGTCATCACTTTGGTTTTGAATTTCATTTGGGAGTTGTTCTTACTGACTGAGATACTTCATGGTCTTTTGGCAGATCTCCTCATGGTTGTTGGTGCTGTCCTGGCCGGATATGTTTCATGCATGCTTCAGCAAGGATTTGGGCCTTCATTCTTCTCAAGATCGGTACAATTCTCACTTCAGCGTTTTATTTGTAATTTTTATTATCTCAGTTAATAGAGAAACTGGAAATTTTAGATGCTTACTACCTAGTGCCCGTTTTAGCCCTATCAAAGTATAATACACTTTGCTCTCTTCTCATTGGCCAAATGTCTTGGCAGCCAACTCCAGTGATTTAACAACAGGCTCCCAAAAAGGCAGCATTTTCAAGTACAAATTGCTTTTAAGAGCTCCAAATTGAATCCAATAGGCAGTTAGACCAATGGATGGGCATTAATTTATATATATTTTTTTGGTAGTGGGTCTGTGATTCTTTCTTTGCTTGGATTAGATTGGTTATCAACTGAGCTTCATTGCTTCTATTGTAGTTTTTATGGTCTTAAAAGTTGAACTGGGAAGGTTAAAGCATCTATTATATTTCTGTCTCGATGAAGATATGCATTTCAGTTTACTTCATGGACTTCTTTTCATGCATATGGCTTGATCTGATGCCTATACTAATGCAGCAACAATATTCAGAGAGTGAATTTAAAGAGCACCGAAGTACGGAGAAACCAACTCCCATCACAGACAGCACAAAAGTGGAACCTAGGGGGCCATCCTTTGGACAGCTCATGATTGATCTGTCTAAACTTGCACTTGTGTTGCTGGCTGGTATTGTGCGCTACTTTGTTCCTTCAGCATTTAGGTCAAATGGATCAAAGAATGGCCTTACACCATTGAAAGATCGCCTAAGGATGCCAGAAGATGAAGTTGATCCCCCATTAGTCCAGAGGCAGAGTGCTCCTGTTTCTTTATCTGAAACCCGGCAGGTCCATGATCCCAATGTAAGTGATAAATATTCAGAAATGAAGCCACCGAAGATCAAGTCAGCTAGTTTTAAGGATCCTTCTTTATCAAGCAAGCACCGATCTTCAAAACGACAAGAATATGCAGAATTCTATGGATCAGGTGAAGTGCCTTCTTCTGGCAGGTCCAAGAGCAACAAAGAGAAAACAAGGCATCGCCAACGGGAAAAGAGTGGAGAGGTAGTTTTTGGAGCAGTTGGGGCAGAGCCAAAACATGTTGACGTGAAGCCTATGGATTATGATAATCCAAAATTTGATCATTACAATATGAGAAGGAAGTATGGATCTGACAACAATCCCTACCAATTTTGATTAACTTGCTACTCTTAGCTTTTGACCCATGCCAATTTTCCTTTTTCTTTTGGTATCCTTGCATCTCTTGATCGGTTAATATTTAATTCAAATAGAAACCTTTTTGCAATGATTTATGTGTTAGATATAGGAATGAAGCTTAGCTCAGGATAATTCTTGGTCAACCTGCTGCAACACATTTAAGGACTACTAGTTGTTCCTGAGTTGAGTTGCAGCAACTTTTCAGAAGGAAAACAGTCCTGTAGTTAGGAGCATATATGTCAAGAAATCCATCAAGCAGAAAATCAGCTTTTGTCAAAGGTTATGTTATTGGGTTCATTTCCCCTAGAAATCCATCATGCAGAAAATCATATCTATTTCATTTGAAATTCTTGAAATTAGATTGAAGCGACCACTGCGCTGAAATAAATAAATAATTATTGCAGTATGAAAAACGAAAAAAGGAGTAAATATATGAGTAATTTATACAATCTGCAAATATGAGATCAGAGCTAGGATTTCTTATCGTAGGGTTTTAATTTTTTTAAATTTGATCACGTTGATTTATTAGACATGTATATATTTATTGTCATAAGTTTGAATCACGTATAAAATCAAAGCTTAATATACTCTTTTTGAGCTTTTAAGTCTTTTTGATTAGTTTTAATAATTTTTGAATTTTTAACTCTTTTATTTAAAAAAAATTCAGAGTTGGTATCTTTTCTATTTATATTTTTTTCAATAAAGAATAAAAAAAGTAAAAATTTAAACTCTAAATCATTGTCTATTCAACAACTAATGAAGAATATTTTAAAATTACCGGATAAATTTCGAATCCTTAATTGATATTAAATAATTGTACAGTAAAAAATATAAAGTAAAAAATCTATAAAAAAAAGTATAATTGAAGAAAATGAATAATTATGCAAATTTCAAAATAATTAATTAGAAGATATAATTAATCAATTAATTTTTATGATATATTTATGAATACATTCAGTTTTGATTTTTGGGGTTTTATATAATAATAAATTATATATTCATAAGAAAACAAATTAAACAAGAATTGTAAATATGAAGAAGATAAACTTCTCAATAATATAGAGACAATTTTTTTTTATATTGCAGAGAGATAAAGAGATGAACAAAAATGTAATATTTTTTTTATTGGTGAAATAAAAAGATGAGAGACACATTAACATTTGGGCCTTTTTATTTTTAGGGCAAAATAATTTTTATTGAATTTATAAGAATTTCTTTTGATTTTTTTTGAATTTTTAAATTGCATCTTATATCAGTCATTATCATTTCATTGATTTTTATAGACTTAAAATTATAAAACTAACAAATTGGTCAAATATCTTATATACTTTACAATATATATCATTTGTTATATATATATATATGTATAAAAAATTGGGGGAACCAGAGTCCCCCGTCATGTAGTGGCACCGCCACTAGTTTAAATCATCTCAATGCATTTATATGGTAAAATGGAGTTTTAATTCAAAAGCATTATATAGATAAGATTTGAATAGTTGAATTTATAAAGTGGGGTTATATAATGGGTACAATGTTCATAATTTCCACATGATGTTTAGAAATATTTGAACGTAAAACCACAAAAAGTAGAGGTATTAAGAATTAATTAAAAAAATTCATAAACTTTCACGGAAATTCTTAAACTTTTAATTTTAATAAATTGAATCTCATTCATTTTAAATTTTACTATTCTATCACCAATTAGTATTTTAACTATTCAAATGACTTGATTTGATGCAATAGTTTTAAATTTTATTATAGTCATATTAAATATGACTGTAAATAAATTAAAAAAAAAAAAAACTTGAAGGATGAAACAACTTTTTTCATCCTTAAATAACAAATTATCATTTTTCTCACAGTGTTTCTGGAGTTTACTCTTTCATGATTTGCTTGGTGAAGAAGTTCAGTGATTGACTTTGATTTTGTTTATGATATGTGACTTGTTCTTTTACTGGGAAGCAGCATGCATAACAAGAATTAATACAAGTTGTGATGATAAGGGTTGACATCAACAAGGTGATTGGGTTAAGAAGTCAAACAGGCCAAGATAAGATGGGTCAGATTTAAAATGAGTGAGCTACGACCCAGTAGTCTCTCGTCTCAGCTAGTGTTTCACCTCTTCTTTGTCAATGGAGCCATCAACTATACTAATAGAAAGAAACAAGACACCTTGCCTCCAGAGGCAGTCATGATGGATACATATCCATAGGTTCAGAGTCTATGAGTTATCAATAAGCCTGAAAGACTTTTACATGACAGAATAAATATGGTCTCAGTTACCTTGGGCTAGTATGCCTACTGAGTCATGTCTAAACTATCACATTCAATCAAACAACTCAAGTCAATCACATCATTTCTACAGTAAAGCAACAGAAAGATCTTCTCCATGACAATATGACTTCTATAAGAGGTATAAGGAGAGATCAACAACAAAGGCAAAAAATTAAATTCAAAAACATAAAAAAAACACCAAAGGTCTCAAATGGTTGTGAAATCCAAAAAATACTAATATCTCTTTACAAAACATAGGAGCTCATAAGTCTTCCATATAATTTTCAAGCAAACCCCATTGTTAACTTGAGTGTCGGAGGGTCTTTGCCAAACCTACGGGCTTAGCTTCCCTCTAACCTCTTTTTTTTTTTTTCTTTGTAGGCTTAAAAAAGTCCATCCAGGACTAAATTCATATCTTTATTGATTATAAGCTTATTATGTGGGTTGAATGAGTTTCATATTTGTTTCAATAAGTATTTTACTCTTTCAAAGTTGTTGCTAGTCTTTAGGAATTGTTCAATTTTTAAGCCAATAATTAGCTAATATCCTGATCTTGCTTGATTATAGGTTTTAGTTGCTATTTTCTAGTAATGGAACATCTTTTGAAACTTCATGTATCTAAAAGAAGCAGGAGATCAATAAAATTCATAAATTGAATTTCTAAAAGAATTTGTAAGGAGATTTGTCATCTCTAATAGGCAGAATTCTCATCTAACGTTCTTGAAATCCAAACACCAACTTGGCATCAGAGCCTTAGATCCCGCCCTTCATTCACTTTTTTTTTTTTTGATGTGACCTTTATCTTTTACCAACAACTTCACCATAACTTTTAACCTTAGCCATGGCAGACAACCCCAATCCTAGGATAAAAGATGTAGCTAATCTAGTTAATCAATAGAAAGAAACCCTCACCTAACTAGAACAAAGATCCACCAATATTGAAAGACTTGATCTAAAACTTTCATCAATAAATCAGCCATGAATTAAGTACCCTAGCCAATAAAATCCGAGACTTGAGTACCTCCAATGGAAAAAAACAAAGGACATGTCGCTCCAATCTCACCATCCATTAACCAACCCAAAACAAATATCACCTACAAGCCACCAAAAACTGAGCTCCTAAAACATGATGGGACCGAAGATCACATAGGTTGGATACTACAAGTCGAACGGTACTTTTTACTCTACAATATCCAGCTCTTCCAAAAGGTTTTTTATACTTATTTTTTTTTAGAGGGAAGGCTCTACAACATTACAAGTATTTATTAAGCTCGAGACAATTAGGAGATTGGAAATCACTCACAAGATCATTAAATATACGGTTTAGACTATTGAAATTCGATGATTCAGAAGGGACACTCACCAAGATGCAATAGACCACTACTATCACCGCCTATATAAAGAAATTTGAAGCATTGTCGGATAGAGTGGTTAGACTTTCAGAAAGCTTTTTGCTAAGCAACTTTGTAAATGGTTTAAAAAATGATATAAGGGATACAATATGATTGTTGTTTTCCTCTACCTTGAAGGAGGCAATTGGTTTGACACATTTGCAATCTCATAGTAGAAAGAATCAACTTATTCCTTACCCTTCAGCTACAACCCTTCCTTTACAACCCAATAAGACAACCCATGTGGTGAGAAAACTTACCTTTCCCGAAGTGAAAGAAAGGAGATATAATGGATTGTGCCTTAATTGTGATGAGAGGTTTGTTCCGGGTATAAGTGTAAAACAACAAACATTGTTTATGCTTGATGTAATTGGAGAGGAAGATAACTCTATTGTTACGGATCTTGAGGAACTAAAAAAGGAAAACGCACTTGCAATCACATTTTGTGCCATGATAGGAGCTGAATCTTATACAACTATGCGACTATTAAAAACTTTAGGGAAGAAGAAAATAAGCATTTTGGTTGATAGTGGTAGCACCAATAATTTTATTGATCCAAGCATGGCTCTCAAATCTAAACTCCCTATTGTTCCCTCAACAAATCTTAATGTGGTAGTGGCCAATGGAGATTCATGAAGAGTCAAGGGAGATGCCAAAATTTTCCACTCAACCTTCAAGGTACTAATATTGTACCTAATTTTTATTTACTTCCCTTGGTATGTATCTAGGTGTGTAGTGGTTGAAAAATATAGTGGTTGAAAAATTTAAGACCTATAATTTGGGATTTTGATAACTTGAACAAAACTAGAGATAAGAGCTTCACACTTTATGGAAGTTGAAATCAAGAAAGGAAAAAACTATTTTCTTATATATATATATATATATATATATATATATATATATATATATATATATATATATAATAAGATTGAGAAATATATATTCAGAAGGTATACTAATCCTTATAATTAAGCCTATATCCAATCCTACAGGTTGTTGGATTTGTTATAATTATAGGATTTGTTATATTTTATAATACTTCCCCTCAAGTTAGAGTATAAATATTAATCATGCCCATTTTATTATAAATACAATTGACCTAAGCCTATTGAGAGCCTTTGTGAAAATATCTCATAGTTATTCTCTAGTTTTCACATGTCTTGTAAAGATCAAATTATACTGCATTTTTTCACGAACTAAATGACAGTCAATCTCAATATGTTTAGTTTGTTCATGAAACCAGGATTAGAAGCAATATAAAGAGCAACTTGGTTATCACACCACAACTTTACTGGTATTAAGGCTTTAAGTCCAACTTCAGTTAAGAGCTAATATATCCACATTATCTCACACATATACTGTGTCGTAACTCTATATTCTGATTTTGCATTGGATCGAAACACAACATTTTGCTTCTTACATTTCCATGAGATCAAATTTCCTCCAACAAAAATACAGTAACCAGTAGTGGATCTTCGTTTAATCTTGGAACCTGCCCAATATGCATTTGAGAAGCACTCGATGTGAGTATGTCCATGATTTCTACATAGTATCTCTCGTCTAGAAGCTCCATTTAAGTAACATAAGATTTGTTCTAAAGTGGCCCAATGATTAACCATTGGAGAAGACATTAATTGACTTACAATACTAATAGAGTATGCAATATTAGGATAAGTTACTGTAAGATAGTTCAATTTCCCAACTAGTCTTCTATACTTTTAGAACCTTCAAATAAGTCTCAATCTTTTGTGAATTATGGATTAGGAAGCATTAAAGCACTGCATGGCTTAGCCCTCAACTTTCTTGTCTCATTAATAAGTCGAAAATATATTTCCTTTGAGATAAAAAGATGTATTTCTTGCTTCTTATCACCTGAATTCCTAAAAAATACTTTATCTTTCATGTGAAACATGGATGTGAAGAAAGGACTTTAGAGATGAAATTTTCATAATACCACTTACAATAATGACAATTTCATCCACATACATAACAAGGAGCCATATGTAGAATGTTTGTAGAAAATTGAGTGGTCAGACTTGTTTTTATACATTCCAAACTTTTTCACTACCTGACTAAATTTTTCAAACCAAGCACGAGGACTTTATTTCAAACCATATAGGGACTTATAAAGATGACAAACTTTCACATACTCCTCTTGAGCAATAAACCCAGATGGTTGCTCCATATAAACTTTTTCCTAAAGGTCACCATGTAATAAGGCATTTTTTTTTTATGTCTGACTGATGTAAATGCCAATCATGAGTAGTTGCTATAAAAATGGATAAATGAACAGAGGTCAATTTGGCGACAGGAGATAAACTATCAAAATAATCCATCCAATAAGTCTGAGCATAGCCTTTAGGCACAAGATGGGCTTTAAGTCGAGCCACTGAGCCATTAGAATTGAATTTGACTGCAAGCACATATTAACAAACAACCTTCATTCCTGCAGGTAAGTACACTAAATCCCAACTATCATTAGCATTTAAAGCATTCATCTTCTCTATTATAGCATCACACTAGCCATGATGAAACAAGGCTTCATTAACAGTTTTGGGTAGAGTAACATAATCAAAAGAGGCAATATAAAAATGAAAAGAAGAATACAAGCGATCATAAGAAACAAAAGATGAAAAATTTCATTGACGTTTACCTTTTTGAAGGGTAATGAGAAGGTCAAGTCATTGGTAATTTGGATTTGATGGTGAATAAGAGATAGGCACCAAACATGAATCAAGTGGGTCTCATCATTTAAAATATAACTGGCAAATAGGAGGTGGTGTCAGTGGTGGTAGTGGTGTCGGTGGTAGAGCAATAGGTATAAAAGCAACATTAGTTGATTAATATGTGATATTATAAACCAACATATCATCATCCTCCCCTTTACTAGAAGAAATAGAGGAAGTAGAAAAAAAAAATATATTCCAAAAAGATAACATCAGCTAACACAAGATACTTATTAATACTAGAACAATAACACCAATAACCCATTTGTAGATGAGTGTAACCTAGAAAACACATTACATTTTACAAACTTGGGATCTAATTTAGTTATCTGGAGATGAACATCAAGAGAAAAATAAGTGCTACTAAATATTCAAGGTTCAATAGGAAATAAAGGTTTAGAAAGAAAAAAGACATTATAAGGAGACTCACCATGAAGGATAGATGAAGGCATGTGGTTAATGAAAAAATAGGCTATGGAAACCACATCAGCTCAAAATTATTTACGAATGTACATTTGGAATAAGAATGCTTTTGCAGTCTCAAAGAGATATTTATATTTTTTCTTACAGTCACATTGTTCTGAGATGGAATGTCAACACAAGAGGATTGATGAAGAATGTTGTTCTAAATTATGCAAGTCTGAAAATAATTAGAAATTTTTTTTTGGCATTATCATTGAAACATTAAACTATGTCTTAACTTCAGCAAAAAAGGCAAGAAAATGGAAAAATAATTAAGAACAATGTTTCATTAAATAAAACCAAGTTATACATGAAACATCATCAACAAAATGAATGAAATATCGTAATCTAGTTTTGGACATAATAGGACATGGACCCCAAACATCTAAGTGAACTAACTCAAAAAGAAAACTAGATATATTATTGATTTGAGGGACTAAAGATAGACGAACTAATATGACTCACAATCTACGGAAGATACATTGTGAAACTAAGGATATAATTTATTTAATAGAGATAAAAAAAAATGTCCCAACTGATAATATGCTTTAAAATGAGTTAAGACAATTGAACATGCAATAGACCCGGGCACTTGGGTATCCAGATTATAGAGACCTCCTAATTCATGTCCTTTATCAATAATCTTTCTCGTCATAAGATCCTAAAAAGATAATAATTAGAAAAATAAGATACAACAATTCAGAGTATGAGTAAGTTTGCTCATAAACATTAAATTGGATGAAAATCCTACCAAGAAAAGAAGAAGTAGAACCATCAACTAAAGTAACATGAGAAGAAGATGTGTGGGACTGGAACATGAAGAAGTGATTAGGATTACCTGTCATATGATCTGAATGCACCAAAATAAATGACCCATTATGAAGAAGAAGAAATAAGACACATATTTGGTTTACTTGACTCAATAATGGCATTGATAGGCTGAGATTAATTATCAATGCTTCTTAGTATTGAGTGAATTTAGCAAATTCTTTTGTAAAAACTATAATGGTCTGGTAAGAGGATGAGCTAGGTGTAGCAATAGTAGTTGCAACATAAACTGAATGTGACTTCTAATATTTATTTTGTAATTTTCGGCACATACATTTGGTATGGCCTAGTTCATGACAAGAATAACATACAACTCCCCTTGCATCCTGACTCCAATTGTCCCGATTGCATGTACCTCCTCCTTTGTTATTACTTCTATGATATAATCGTCCAGTTTCAAATCCACTACCATTTCTGACAATAACACTAAGAGTCTGAATGGATGGAGTAACAAAAGTACTGATATATGTACGCAATATTCTTGTAAAGACATCATGTAAAGAGGAAATCTCAACAATGGAGAGAATATGAGATTTAGCA
The DNA here is from genome assembly GCA_948193065.1 of Aleurites moluccanus. Lineage (NCBI taxonomy): Eukaryota > Viridiplantae > Streptophyta > Magnoliopsida > Malpighiales > Euphorbiaceae > Aleurites > Aleurites moluccanus. The sequence continues at coordinate 19,840 of CANXYC010744804.1, forward strand.
ATCTCAAACTGAGAATTAAAACTAGCCAAAAAACTCATTATTGCTATTTACTCCTGTTGAGCTTGCTGGACTTTGACATCAGAACTAAAAGTTTACAAAACATTCAGTTCTTCATAGATTTTTTTGAAATTCATAAAATATGCCTGAAGAGATTGATCTTATTGCTTAACACAGTAAAAACCTTTACAAACTTCATAAATAAGTGAAATGTTTCCCTTTCCAAAATATATAAATTCTAAATATTCCATCAATTATTTAACATATTCACAATGATTAATCAGGCTGAGTACCATAGTTTCAATAGAATTCATTTGTAAGAATAAGTGGGCATCATCTCACAGCCATTCTTGGTCGAGTATTATATGTTGGTAGATTTTCAGTGAAATTATTGTCCTTAGAAATATTTCATAGATAAATCCTAATAGTTTTACACTAGTCTAAATAATTTGGATCAGTCAGCTTATGTTTTGTGATTTGGACATCATGAGAATTATATCAATTACAACTATTTTTTTTTCTCATCAACTATAGAAATTAAACCAGAGACAATATCTAAATAATACACCAAAACAAATCCAAAATCAACTAAACACAAGACCCAAATAGAAAATCCAGAAGTAATCCACCAAAAAAATCACAAATCCAAAAAGAAACAGAGTACTTAATCAAATTACCAAGAAGGAAGGTAGTGTCCCAAACAAATTACTACAAAAAGAAAAAAAAAACAGCAAATAAAATCACATAGAAAAGAAAAATAGAGAATCTTTCATGTTGATGGTGAGAATCAAACAACCAGGTACACCGAAGTACTAAAAAGAGTAGAACGACACTGCAAAGTCTAACCGAAAGACAAAGCACCATTACACATCCCTTCACATGCCAACATGTGTGGTAGTGACAGAGGCTTCTAATGATGCGTGAAGTTCACGTGCTAGGCTTTTGGTGACCGAACTATAAGGAAGAGTCATCGACAAGTGGCTCTTTAGTTTGTGATGGTGGTGAAATCAGGTGGTCACTCGAAATTGGTGACCCAAAGAAAATTTCAAATCTGCTCAGTATGGGCAGAAGAACCGAAAAGAAAAAAATAAAAAATAAAAATATTTTTTGCTCTAATACCATGAAATCAAGAGAGGAAAAAACTATTTTCTTGATTATATATATATATATATATATATTGAGAAGTTTATATTAGGAAGGTATACTAATCCTTATAATCTAGCCTATATTCAATCCTACAGGCTGTAGGATTTTTTACATTTTGTAGCAGAACCAAACTGAGAAAATTATCCTTTCTTAATACCACCACTACTACTTCAGCTAGAGGAAGAATCAACACCCATAATACTCAAACCTATATAGTAGCTCCTCACTAAAAATTCAAATATTTTTGAAACCCTAAAAGACTTACCACCAAAAAGATAACATGACCACTTCATTACCTTAATTGATAACATCTATGTCAATGTAAGACCTTACACTTATGTCCATTTTTAGAAAAATGAAAAAAAAACAAATGAGAAAGATGTTGGAGGAAGGAATTATACACTCTAGCCAAAGTTTTACTCCTCTCTAATCTTTTTCGTGAAAAAGAGTGATGGTTCATGGAGACTTTGTGTTGATTATAGGGCACTCAATGCCCTAACAATAAAGGATTGTTACTCAATCCTCATCATCGATGATCTTTTTGGTGAAATGAGAGGTGCAAAGATTTTCATAAAGCTAGACCTAAGATTTGGGTATCATCAAATCAGAATTGCCCCAAATGACATACCAAAATTAAAATTTCTGACACATGATGGCCATTATGATTTTTTGATAATCTTTCGGACTCACTAATGCTCCATCCACTTTTCAAGCTTTGATTAATGATATCTTTTACCCTTATTTAAGAAAATTTATTATGTGTATAGCAAAGATTTGAATGAACGTGTGAAACACTTTACTCTCGCCTTTGAGTTACTTAGGCAACATCAATTGCTTGCAAAGCTTTCTAAATGTAGATTTGCGGTGGAGGAAGTTGATTATCTTGGATGTAGAATTTCAGTAAATGGATTGGTTATCGATCAAGAAAAGATCTCTTTTTTGCTTGTTTGGCTAAAACCAACAACAATCAAAACTCTTAGAGGGTTCCATAGCCTCATCAGATATTATAGAAGATTCATCAAGCTTGCTGATCCTCTGACCACAATGCTCAAGAAGAACAATTTCATTTAGACACAAGCATCCATTAGAGCTTTAATTCAAGAAGTTTAAAGCTTAAGGGACATTTATTTGGCGAGCAATCTATAACTCTCTTTCAATGTAAGTTAATTTTTACAAATGAATTTGCACGTCTATCCCAACCTATGATCTATGTAAGAGTGAGAAGGAATCTCTTGAACACCTACTTTTTTTTTGCCCTCATGCTAGAGTTTTTTTGTTTGGGAGCAATATGAGTTATTATCTAAATCACCATTGTTTCTCCTTTTTTGGTTCTTGCTTTAAAAAATTTTCTTTGAACCTAGCTTCTCATAATCAGAATAATATTCTCAATTTAATTCATTTTTGGCTTGGTTTATTTGGAAAGCGAGGAACAATTTTGTTTCCAACAATATCACACATAATTAGGGATGGCAATGGGGCGGGGTGGGGGCGGGGGAACCATCCCCATCCCCACCCCCGCCTTAGCAGGGAATCCCCATCCCCGTCCCTGTTTCACATACGGGGATAATTTAGTCCCCATCCCTATCCCCGTAGGGATCCCCGTTCTCCGCTTAAATTTTCTATTATTAAATTTGTTTATATTTATAAAATTCATAAATAATAGCTAAAAATATGAAAAAATTTATTTAGAAAATATTAATAAATTCAAACACACAAAACATTAACCAAACATAATTAAAATATAAATATTTTAATATATCAAAAATATTCAGTAATATTTTTTAATAATACATTAAAAATTCAGCTTACAATAAAGTTTGAGTACTTAAATAAATTTAATCTAATAAGTGCTTTCAATAAACTCCAACAACCTCATAACAATTATTTCTTGAACAAATTATTCCTTATATATGTTATTAATTAATATAATTTTATATAAGGAATAATTAAATAAATATAATAATTAATTAAGTATAATAACGGGTCCCCACGGGGACGGGGATGGGGATCCCCACTCACGGGGTAGGGAATACACTCCCCGTCCCCGCTAATGGGGAAAAAATATTCCCCATCCCCGCCCCCATAGGAAGACAAATCGGGGAATTCCCACTCCGTTCTGGGCAAATCTCCGCGGGGAACTGGGATTTCCCATCCCATTGCCATCCCTACACATAATCTAGAGCATCAATAGAACTTCTCAATCCTTCATGGAACCTCAATAACTTTCTCTTTCTAACCAATTTACGCTGCCAAGACCAGTTCTCCCTTACTAGAGATAGCCCAATAATAATTGGAAAGTGATCAACACATTTTTGACATTATTTTTCTATATATCCCAACAATAATTGGAAAGTGATCTACACATTTTTGACATTATATTTCTATATATTTTAGTAATATTTTTTTATCATATTTAATTAATTTTTATTTATATTTCATAGAATTTTTAATAAATTGCTAATAATGTCTTTGCGATAATTTTTTTATATTTTTAACCTTTTTTCAATTAATTTTGGCAAGAAATTATATAAACCAAGAGTTCGGGTAAAAGACTAATCTAAATGGGCTTAAGCACTGGGTTAAAAGATCAAAATCATGTGCAAAATGGGCCCGAGCCCGAGATAGAATGAGCAACACTATTGTGTCCAAGACCAACACGTCCGTGCTTCTCTTTCTCCCAACCAATATAGTCGTGCTCAACCAATACAACCTTGCTCATGTCCAATATACCTGTGCTCATGATCAACATGGCTATGCTCATTCAACCATGCTCTAGCATGCCCGTGTTGTACTACAACACACCCATAAAGCTCCATTTAGGCCAATTAAACACGGGTTTGTCAAACTCGTGGCCCAATTAGCTTCAAAAGCCCATGATGCAATATAGTCGTACAAGATTCAACATGCCGGTGCATAATTCTGCAAAATATTTCATGCACGTGTTGGACACAAACACGCCCTTATCGCGCTGGATATTAATCAGTAAATTTCTACGTGATTTCAATTTTAAATTGGAAACATATTTGATTTATGGGCTAAAGAAGGAAAAAAAATTATTTTGGATAATTTTCAGACAAATGAAGCATATAATGGATCATGATTTACTTGCTAAACAAAGACCAAGAAGAAAATAAAAAGAAATAAAGACACAAAAACAAAGAGTTCACATGGACACAAAAGCTTTCTTTTTATTTTGTTCCTTGTTTCTCTTTTTTAAGGCCAAAAATATTTAGTTTAATTTAGGATTTAATTATATTATAATTTCTTCTCTTTGTAAGAGTCTATCCTAAATGATTATACCTAGTGGTAGCCTCATTCTTCGTATTGTAAAATTACAACGATCATATTGCAATTTATTTTCACATTGATTTGTTTGATTTAATTACATATTATTTATGGTCGCGAATAATGAGCAAGCAATTCTGAAGCGTCTATCGAACAAATAGATTTGTTTCCTTAACCCTTTAATTTATTTAATTGTATGATGCCGATTTTAGTAGGTATAATTGAATTGATTGAATGGTTATGGTGCTAATTTAAACATGAACTATATTACGTTGATTCATCTGTTCATCTTGAACCCTAAATTGCAATTTGTTGCTGGTGTCATTTTGTTTTGATTTTTAGTTTGATTTTCTTTTCTCTCAATCTTCCTTTCTATCAATTCTCTAATTCTTAATATTGCTATTGTGTCACAAATGTTTACTTTCTAAATTGCTTACTTTTACTAACAATCGCAATCTCTCACAATTGCTTACAATCACTCACAAAGCTCACTCTTGTTCACAAAGTGTACTTGCTCACTCTTGTTCACAAAGCGTACTTGCTCACTCTCTCTCTCTCTCTCTCCCTCGGGTCACTGACTTCTTTTGTCCATTTCTTTCTCAATTAATTGCTCAAAGCTCTCTTTTAATTTTCTTGTAATTAAAACCTTGATTAGAGTGTTTATGATTTTATTTATTTTACATCGTGACAACCATCAATTGCATTTACCCCAATTAAATCTTTATAGTAGAGAACAACCTTGGGTGTCCTTACCACCATTGCTACAATAATCTCGTATACTTGTGAATATAACCGTAGCCTACACTTTTACACTATATATTTTAGGACGGTCAGAAAGCTTCAGCTCTAGGTATCTTGAAGATAATTTATGATGCTTCCCTTTTGGAGTCGCACAATCAAACTAGTATAGTGTTTATTTGCAGGAACCATGATGGGGCGGGTTATCGATGGCATTATAGAAAGAACTTCATACTCCTCTCCATTTATACTAGAAGCTCTAGCTATGAATATGGAAATAATTACTACTTCAGTGTTAGGTCATGCTAGCGTGATTAATATAGTGTTAGTGTCAAAGGCGTTTGATCCACAAATTATCAGTCAATTTCGATTGACTTATTTTTGTAATATTTCTTTTAAGATTCTTACAAAGGTTTTGGTAAATAGATTGTGATATTTTCTTCCTAAATTGATAAGCCTTTATCAATACATTTTTATTTTTAGGAGACGTACATCAAATAACATTATTATTATCCAAAAGTTGCTTCATAGTTTTTGTAAATCAAAGGGTAAAAGAAGTTATTTAAAATTGAAAATTGATTTGGAAAAAGTTTATGATAAAATCAATTGGGATTTTTTTTCTCAAACTCTTTTGGAATTTGGCTTTCCATTGAATTGGATTTAATTAATCATGTTTTATGTTAAAAGTAGTGCTCTCTCAGTATTCTAGAATGGCTCTCTTTTGGAGTCATTCTCTCCAACTTATGAGTTAAGTTGAAGGAATCCTTTACATCCTTAAGACTATGTTTGTTTTGATGAAAATGGAGAGGAAAAAAAAAGAGAAATTGATATAATTTTCTTTGTTTGGTTAGCTAAGAAGGAAGACAAAAAGAAAAGAAATGAGAGGACAAAAAAAAATTAAGACAAAAAAAAAAATCCTCTCTATTTTGGAGAGAAATGGAGGAAAATTAAAAGCTAAAAGATGTGAAAAATAAAAATAACAAAAACATTCTTCCTTTACTCCTCATTACTTCTCTTTTATAATGTTAAAATGGTAAATTTCTCTTCATTTCTTCCATCTGCAAATAGGAGAACCAAACACGATAAAAAAAAAATTAAAATTCTTCATTTCTCTTGTTTAATTTCCTTTCATTTCCCATGCACAATTAGTGCTCCAAACATAGCCTAACTATTTTTACTTTGTATGGAGAATCTTTCTCTTATGATTCAAGAGATGGTGGAGAAAAAGAAATAGTGTCCAGTTCATGCATCTAAATTAGGTCCACGTATTTCTCATCTTTTCACAAATGATCTGATTATTTTTTGGAAGACAACATTCAAACAGGCTAAGATAATCAAGAAAATTTTTGGTGATTTTTGTTCTACTCTTGGTCAACGAGTTAATGCCATAAGAACTTTATTATTTTTATCCAAAATGGTAAATATATATCATAGCAATATTAATAAATCATTTGTTGGTATGTCTTTAATGCTTTAATGCAAGATTCGAGGAAATACCCTAGAGTTCCAATGGTTCATAGGAGATTTTAAGATTTTTAACACAATGTTGTTAATAAAGTTAAGAATCATCTTGCTAGTTAGAAGAGTAACATTCTAAGCCCATCTAGACAAGAAGTTCTTATTGAATCAACCACATCAATTATTCCTGTGTTAAAAAAAATTAGATAAAATTGAAAATGTATACAAAAATTAAGGATTTTTTTTGTGATTAGATTTTTTTCCTTTATATCTAAGAAAAAAAAAAGAGCAAGAAAGAACAATTTTATCTACTTATCATTTTTTTTTTGTCTATTTTCTTTTATTCTATATTTTTGTATCAAACAAAAATGTTATTCTAATATGGCAACACTCCTAGAGAGGATAAATATGAGTTTAAAAATTCTAATGCAATTTTTTAATCTATATGCAATATTGATGATGATGATATATATATATATATATATATAGTTAGTTAGTTAGTTAGTTAGTTAGAAATTGCTCAGCTCATTTATGGTGGTTCGGAGCACAATCTCCACTCCCATGTCTATGTCTCTCAATATTAAAATGATATTTGAGATTTCACAACTCAAAGTTTCAAAACTCAATCCTTTACAATATAGTATATGGGATTTCACTCTTTTACAACAGATTTAAATGGGATTTCACTCAACTCTTAATCTTAGCAAAAATTAGAGATCCATAAGTATCTGTAAGACTTAAATAAGAAGGATAAGAATTCAAGTATAAATAGCAAGTACTAGCAAAATCTATTTTGAACATAAAGAATTAGAAATTTAGTACAAAGTATTCAAGAAATATCAATAAAATAGAGTAAGAGCAAGAGAACTTTAGTTTTGAATTATAAGAGTTTAGTCAAGGTAGTTCTAACTTCAAATTTTCATGTATTTATAACTTTCAAGCTTTGGTAATTAAATATGATTGTTCTGGTTTCATTTAATACAAAGTTAGCTTTAAAAATTTCGCTCAACAACAATAAATTTTTGTAAATCCATCTGATATGACAGTCCCACTATCAGTAATAGTCATTATGCTTTTGCAACAATCGTCAATCCAGACTTATAACGAGCTTGAAGATTTGTGCTCTGAAATTTGTCTCAAATTCTTTTAAGTTTCATAACGAGGTCACATAATGATAACGGATGTTATAATTGTGTAACATGCATTGCATGTTGTAATAGGTTTTAAAAGATTTATGTCTGAATTTTAAAAATTGATTTGCAGTAACGATCGTTAAGAAATGAGAAGCAGCATTACCACTGTATAATAGACGTTCTAAGTTGTAATGAGTTTGAAAAAATTTTATGTCTTAACTATAAATTTTAAACCTTTTTATATAACGGTCATTATGTGTCACGACCCACTCTTGCGAGCCGCGACAGTCCTAGGGCATGGGAAATGCCAATGGCGACCGGCACCCATAGAACCCAATATCAGTCATATCAATCCTATCAATATAATATGCATATATACAATCTCTATTCATTCATTATCAATCACAACCTGTCATACATTCTCAATCAACTGTATTAACAATACCCACAGGATCATATCAATTATAACATATATTTTCCATATCATAATATCATCATTTGGATACATGTTCATTTCCTAGCTAACCCTACATTCCCATGGAGCAGCTAGATTATGAACACCAAAATATAATTGCTATACAAAATAAGTATCTGGAAAATACATCAGATAATCTGTTGCAGAATCCTCAGAGAAACAGAAGTCTAGATTCTGCAGCTCTAATCCTCTCCTGAAAGGGGTAAACAATGAGCAGTGAGTATAAATGATACTCAGTGAATTCACATGCATCGCAATAAACAGCTTGGGTCATGTTAATAAGGATATCAATCGAATAAAAATCAAGAACTGAATAATATCAAGTTCATAAGGTATCATTAATAAGATACAACAACATCGTATAATATGGTTTCATATGTGTGAAATGACAGATAGTGGGATGGACTGTAGGAAAAGAAATCATACAGTCTCCATATCAAATACGTTGGACCATGTAGGTCCTAATCATCCATATAAGGGCAAATGTAAGCATAAGGCGGATCAGACCT
>CANXYC010744866.1:0-15406 GCA_948193065.1 Aleurites moluccanus
GGCACAACTCATCACACATCCAGAATTTCACCAAATCATTTGGCAGAGTTATAGCTAAGACATAAATTAACAACTTTCATATTTTACACTTTACCAAATTATGTCTTTAAGAGCAAGTAATGATCAACACTGAATTCTGCTGCAGTTCAAAACAAAAGTTTCTAAAATTTCAAACTTCTCATTTAAATTTTAAAATTCTCCAAACATATAAAATCAACAAATACACTTCAAAAATGGCAGACATTACATAATACCACCCTCTAACCAGGTATGATTGTTGTTTTTCCTATACCATCGCCATCTATCACAATAATCACCAGTTTTGATCCTATCACAAAATTTTCTTGGTATATCACCTCCTCAGTATGTATTGCATACATTACATTTCTTGATATTTTGAAATTGTTGCAATAATTTCATTAAATAATTATCCAATTACTTAAATTCATATTTTTTCTCTATCTTTCATTTATCCCCTAGCACTTCTATCACAAAAGGTGCTAAGATATCTTAACACCATGTTCATGTACATGTAAAAATATGACTCAAAAAGCATCACCTCCTCATTCATTGGAAAAGAGTTCCACTTCTTTAAGATTTGAGTGAATGATATAAAATTCACTTAATATTATAAATTTTTCTAACGTGATTAGTAAAATTTAATTTAATAATATAGCATAATACCTCATTATAATTATATGACTCAAGATATTTTTTCGAATTCATATTAAATAAATATTAATAGCCACATTAAAAAAATTCATAAAATTTAATAATTTTTAAAATAATTTATATTTCTTATCTTTTAATTATTTTTATTATATTCAAAATATTCTTTTAATTATTTTTCACAAAAAAATATTGAAATTGTAAAAGACATCATGTAACTAAAATAAAGAATATTTTTGTCTTTTCATTATCATTGATTCCACTTTTCAGTTGACCACACTTTTAAACGCTAAGATATGAACGTTAAAACTAAGTAGTAGATATAATTAAATTATAAGAAATTATAAATATATTTTTGAAAGATATAAAAACTCACTAGTATTCACCGAAAATCAAGAATGAAATAATACTTTATCAAAAAGATTGGTAATTAGCATATCCACATGGCACCATCAATTAAAAGTGAGCTGAATACTTTTAACTATACTATAGCCAAAATAGTGTTTAACTGTGAATCATAGTGATAAAATGATGTTAATTAAAAAATAAATAGGTTAAAAAATAAATAGTTATTGAGAAAATACAGAAAATGATATGAATATAACGGCTATAATATTAATTTAAATATGAATAGGCTCAATTGATTATTGAAATCTGCCGAGAATGATAGAGTGTAATATTCAGGAATTTTTGAGACTCAACCGGGCCACTTTTGAGATACCGTCCCGGAAAATATCGGTGTTAATTACACTGCCGGAAAAAAAGCAGTCCGGTTAATTTAAGAATTTTTAACCCAGACTTGAGGGGATTAAGTTAGTTAATTTTATGTGAAATTATGGTAAAAAGAAAGAACTGAAAAACTTTTGGGAACACTGAAATTTTAAAGTGACAAAGTCGTAATTTATGGCAATTTTGAGGGTAATTATGGAAATCCACTTTCTGGGATCCATAAATGACCCAGAACTATTTTTAAATGATAAAACAATTTAAAATAAGATATTTCACTCCCCACACTTGAGGTTGAATATAAACATAATAGACAAAATAAATTATAAAAAGTTTTGGGGTCAAAATGCAAATAAGAAAATTTTGGGCTAAAGTGCAATTAAGCAAAATTGTGGGTTCCACCCATTCTAGAAGGAAGACTAGGTGGCTGGCCATGGTGGGTAAAGAGAGGATATTTGATAGGAAATAATTAATTGATTTATCAAATTAAATGGAAAGATGACAAATAAGCCAAAATCTAGAATTTTCTATTATTGTTTTATCAAATGTTTCATAAGGATTTTAGTGTATATATAAAGAGAGGAATGAATGGCCATTTGAAAGCCTTTACACCGAACCATAGAGAAGGAAAACAACTAAAAATATTATCCTAACCCTTTTAAAAGAAAACCAACCAAAAGTAAATAGAAAATTGAAGAAGGAAGAAGATTAATGGAGAAAAACTAGATGAAATTTGGTATTTAAGATATTTGGTAGAACAAAAGGAGGGGAATTTAATGGTTCAAATTTAAGGTAAATTTTCTAAACTTCAGTTTTTAGTTTAATTTAAGAGTTTTATGGTTTGATTTGGTAAATATTTGAGTTATTTGAGCTAAAGAAATTGAAGATGAGCTAGGGTTTAAGTGGATTCTGAAAACTGTTTTAAGGAGGTAATTTTTAGGCAATATTCCGAATTTTTAATGAATGAATTTGAAGTTGGTTAAAATATGAAAGTTATAGATAAATATGTTAATTAGATTTATGTAAAAGGAATTTGTAAAATTCGAAGCGAGGAAAGATTTATTGAGTAAAAACTATGACTGACCTGGAATTAGGTTTTTTGAAAAATACTACTGTGTTTTTATTATAAATAATGATAGAGATAGAATTAGAATTCATTTATGTCTTTCTATATTCCTGTAAAAGGGTTTTGCAATTGGATTTATGGTTTAAGAGATATTCATCTATAAGTGTAATCTGCCTAGATTGACTGATAAACAGAATATAGGTTACAGATTTCTATGAAAATGAGGACCTTAAAGTCTTAATTAGAGAAAATGTTAAATATAAAAATGTTCATTTATATGTTATATAAATGAATCTAAAATTGTTTTGTAATTGTATGATCACGAAATTAATTATAGACATAAAAATAGAGTTTATTTGGATAGAGATTTCAAGGCAGTAGTTTAATTTTGGAAATTCACTAATAATTGTATAGTGATCCAAATATTCTGAAATTTGGATATGTTATAATATTATATGTATATTTTCAATAGGAAAAAGAATTACAGTAATTGGATAAGTATAGATTGAGTTATGAGATAAAACAATACAGACTGCCAGAATAAGATTTCAGGTCGAATGCAGGGTAGCAGGGCTGGTTATAAGCTTAAGTTTAAATTGACACCATAAATAGTGTAGCAGTTGGATTAATGTGAATTTTGGATATGTTAAATCTTAATATGTCTAATTTAAGTAGGAATAAGAATTGAAGTAATTGGATAAGTGTAGAGAGAGATATGTGTAATGGAACACAGGTTGTCAGTAAAGGTTCTTTAGAGGCAAAACCCAAAACTTGGAAATTTGAGGAATTTTCTTTAATATAAGTATAAGTAATGTAATTTTATGTTAAATAGTATCTAAATAGAAATTAATTGGATATGTAGAGTCAAAAATGAATAAGAGACGTGATGGATACCATAAGAGATAAGGAAAAAGAAAGTGTACAAGTCATAAGCAAAGGTGAGTAATGTACATATATTAATGCTTTGTCTTACTCTATTGGAATTATTGAATCCTTCTACTTTGAACATTTATTCCATTCTAAATTGACTTTGCTATAATTTAATTATATATATATATATATATATATATGAATTACATGAACTTTCCCAATTATCTTCATTACTTGAATATCTCTTCTATTGATTCTTGATTATGGATATAGAACCTTAAATGTGATTATTTGTTATATGGTTATTCTACGTGAATCTCATTGTTATAATGATATGTTTAAGACAGAAAGGCCTACCGATGGGGTAGGTTTACTACATCGGCATTGTGCATAATGAGTATTCTATGCGGACCCTAGCTAGGAAGGGGTAAGGTCCTGGCCATAAGGTCTGATCAACCTTATACTCAAACTGATTGATTGCTACTGGGATATGCAGCTTTTCTATGTGGATTATATGGACCCAAAATTTTCTGTCATACTTTTTATTATTATTATTGACTCATTGATTCATTGAGCAATGACCTATGTGTTTTATATTTCTTTATTTTCATCATATCTATTTATTTATTGTTAACCAATATTTTTAAATATATTTTGTTAGTCTTTCTTTATTATTGAAAAGAATTGACCTTATAAGCATGATATATGTATTTTAATCACTAAGTTAAACTCACCAAATAGTGGTTTATAATTTTTTTTATAGGAATGAGATAGAGAAGTCTGATTCAAGTCAGTTTATTTTTTGACTTGGAATGTCAAGTACATCGATATATAATTTTATTTTCTAAAGGTTATAAGTGTCAACTCATAGAGTTCTATGGTACTGTGTGTAATTAGGTGATTAAGTACTATAATGATGTATAAAAATTGAAATAACTGACGATCCAGTGACATTGAAAATATAATGTATAATGCTTAATGATAATGATAGTGATACGGAAAAAACTAAAATGAAATTCACATGTTTTAAAAGAGATATTTTAGAAGTGTCATGTATGTTTATGTAAATTGTGAAGTTGAGGATATAAGGATGACAAATTATTGGGAATGTAATTTTATTTCAGGTTGTGAAATTGTAAATATAATTTGGGAATAAGGTTAAAATTACAAAAGAAACTCTGACAAAATTTCTGGAAAAAAAAATTACAAGTGAATAATGGAATTTCAATATTAAGAATGATTTTTTGATAATTGAGTTGTTAACGGGTTTTACAGGTTTTCGGTGACCTTAGATCTACCTGTATCCTAGGACCGTCACATCCTAAAAGGGATGTAAAAGTGGGATGTGACATAGTGTAAGTATATTCATCATTCCTCTAAAATAATAATTAACTAGTCGTGGATTAAATTAATTAAATTTTTTTAATTATTAAATCAAATAATATTACATAATTAAAATAAATTACTATATTTTATATCTCTCTCTCTAATCTCTATCCTCCTTTCACCCTTTTTAAACTTTATTTTTTTCATAGAATTATGATCTAATAATTATTGCATTAGATTTTAGGGGTTAAAAAAGAAAAGAAAACATGATTTTCTTCAGAAATATAATTTTTCATTTTATGTTTGTAAATGGAAGTGATAGTGTAAAGAAAAAAGAGTTGGATTTGTTACATTGCATTAGAGAGGAAGAAAGGAGAGAAAAATAGTAGGAAAATGATTTTTTTTAAAATGAAAACTATGGTGTAGAAAAAGAAAAAAATATTAATATAATTATTTTATTTTAGTTATTAATATAGTATTATTTTAAATTCTAATTTTGATTAATGTTTTTGATTTGGACATAATTGCAATTAAAATTATAAATTGTGACAAAAATTGACAAATTAAAAATGTTAGAGAATTGAAAAAGCGGAAATTTATAAATTGAGATAAAATTAAATTTATAAAATTAAAAGTTTTAGATAATTTTTTGAGTTGTTAACATGTATAGCTACTAGGTGTAGGAAATTTTTGTTGAGTTAATCTGTGTCCTTTTTGGCATATATTTATTATTATTTGTTTTGCTTTCGGTCCCTTTTTTATTTATTTTTTTGTTCCTTTGATGGATTAATTATTTTTTTTTTTCATTTATACAAGTAATTTGTATTTCTCTTGTGAAATTATTTTGTTTTCTTAAACTATTTATGGTCTTTGAGTTTATTTTTATAATTTTAAATTTGTTATTAATTTTTAAACAATCGGGTTTTGCAAAAATATAAATATGATCAATTTATGACTTAATAATCACCAAGCTAAGTACATTTCCCTTTGAGTTACCTGTTCTAATGTTCTATCAACATGATTGGAGAATATCAGATGAACTTCAAGCTATTTAATTGTATTTTTTGATGCACTTTATATTTTTATTTTTAGATTAATATGTACTATTTTTAATTATTCTCTCTATCACACAATAAATATTCTAACTGCAAAATAAATAACTGTTAAGAATTTTTTTATTTATTTTAGCATTTTTAATTCATTTATTATTTTAATCTCCCTCTATCTTCTTCTCCCACATTTTATATCTCTTAATTATTATCTTTATTTTCAACATTATTTTTTAATGAGCAAATTATTGTAATATTAAGATAAAATGTGGTTTAGATTAAGAAATAAAACAATTAAATGGTGACATATCAAAAAGAAAATTAGGACATTTATTTTGGAATGAAGAAAGTATGAATAAAGATTCATAGTATTCTCTAAAAATAAATATTCATATTATTCTCTAAAAAAAAGTGTACAAGTTATTAGGTGTATTAGATTATGAATATTTTTATAGATTTATATATTAATTTATTTGTGATAAGAGATAATTATAAAAATTGAAAAAAATCTTAAAAGGGATCAAGATTTAAAAGTCATTGACATGAGTTTACCAAAAATTAGTTTTAAGTCTATTATTAAAATCTAAAGTATGACGTGTGATTTTTTATTAAGGTTATATATACATATATGTGTGTGTTTTGCATTAGTGCGTGCCTCACAATTCTTGATGTTTTTGAGACGGTTGCACTAGTTCCATTAATAATCATACAATTACTTAGATCCATCTTTGTTTTCTATCCTTCTTTTATTCCGAAGCATCTCTCTATCATATCAGAAGGAGCTAATATTGATATGGAGGAAGCTAGTCTTGAGTTTCTGAACCGTTTGGATAAGTAGAAATTTAAATGGGGACCTAAATAATATTTTTTTTAATCAGCAGACGAATAAGTGGCTCTAATTTTTGATCCATGATGAGTCATGAGCCCATAATATATCAAAAAAATAGTTATTTTTTAGCTAGATAGCATCTCATCCGGGCTAGTTCGGTACCCAGTTTTCATTTATAAAATCATCCATTTAGAGTCTCAACGAACTATTTTTAGTTTCAGACTTAAATTTATTATTTTTAAATTTATTTCTTTTAATTTCCTTTTCAATATTTGGATTTGAAACTATATTTAAGCCTCCTATTTATTGTTTAGAGGTAGCTATCAATTAATAAAAATTCAGTCATCCTAAAAACTCTTTGTCTTTACTTAAACGCTTACTATGCTACGTCATGTGGTATCAAAGCCTAATGGCAGTCAGTGATGGTGTCACGTCCCAAAAATATAATATGACGGTTTTAGGGTGTGGGACCCGCCTACACTACCAACACCCGTAAAACCCCTACTATGAACTCTTCAATCACCAATTCTCATATGTCAATCCCAACTCAAATTCAACACAAGTTCCTCAGATCACAATCTAACATTAAACATTTAATTATATAATTTATAACTTGTTAATTAATTAATTTACATTGTTTATCTTCATAATAAACACATAAACTACTAACTAATCTAGTTTAACATGGAGCTACTAAATATCACAAAATAATAACGTATAGAATAATTACATGGTCAAAGAAACCTGGTTCTTCTGCTGAAGAAGGAAGTTTCAGGAACCGTTATTGACTACTCCTGATATGAAAATAATAAACCACTAAAAAGGTGATTTTTACAATTTAGTGAGCTATAAATATATTATTATGCAATAAGATTAGGTAAGAACAAGATAATCCACAAAATGCTTACAGACAAGGTAATAGGAAATAAATGATCAATTAAGGAAAATAAGATCACATAAATCAAAGAATAGGCTTAGTGAATAAGAAATTAAACATAACAGATATAGGGCCTCGTACTTGTGTAAATCTCATTAGCTACATTTTAAATAGCTTAAACTCGCGAAATGACATGAGGCTGATCAAACTTTATGGCTAGGATTTAATCATTTCCAGCTAGAGTTAATAAATTAAATAATGTGCACATTATCAATGGTATTTACCCACTACCCCATCAAAAGGTAGTTCTATCTTGTTATTAGGTATAATACATAATAAGGATCAAAATATTATTAGGCTCATGTAAGGTAACAATGACGTATGGAAAATCATAACAAGTCAATCAACATTTCAATGGACAAATTCAAGTTATATTAAAGGCTAACAACATCAATAATATATATTATCAAATATGAATTCTCATATGAAATGGAATTAAAGGACATGAATCAAATTAGGGTTAGGTTTCTTTGGAGCTCATATGTCAAATAGAATTAATCTTTAGGTAAAACACTTGGTAGATTATATTTTGGTTTCATTGGTACATTTCATCAAATACCTTATGGGCATAAATTAAACAAGCATAAAGTATGATTTTTCGATAAAGTTCTTTACGTCCAATTAACCAATCAACAAGTATACAACACAATCAAGGTATTCAATTTTCAAACTTGCTCAAATAACACTTGAAATGAGGAAAGTATAAGCAATTGGACAACAAAATTTAAAGAAAAAAAAAATGAAATGGCCATTCGGCCATTATGGGGTTTTAGGCGAAGGGCTTTTTAATTTGATACAAGGTTTCAAATAAGCATAATAATACATTTATAACTCACCTCAATGTTTATTTGGAGAAAAATACCTCAAAACATCAAAATTTCACTTTAAGCTTAACTGTTCTTTATCATCACTTCTACCATCTTTTCTTTATTTTCTTGCTTCTACAATGAAATTTCACATGTTTAGATTTAAAGTATCACAAATAATTCAATTCTAAACTCAATTTGAATTAAACTTACTTATATGGAAATTTGATTTTTTACATAATCCTATTTCAAACTTATTTCAATCTATAATTTAATATATGCTTCTATTTCTACAATTAATAATCTATACCAATTATACTAATCATATTTAATGAATAGAAATAAGAAATAAATCATTTACCTCAAAATCTTCAATTTTCCAACTTAGCTCTCCTTTGGAAATTCTAGTTTTTCCTTAGTTTTTGGTGAGAATTCTTATAGTTTTTAGGTGTTTAGGCTTAATTTAAGGGATAAAATTATTAGGTTTAGGTTAGAAGAGATTTGGATGGAAGAATTTTGGAGGAGGAAGAAGAAAATGAAGGTGGAGGAAACAAAGAGTGGTTCAGCCACTTCGAGAAGAAGAAGAGGAAAATTGGGCCAAAAATGGAATTCTCTAAAAAATTTAAGATATTTTTGAATTTTTGATATTTATTATTTAGCCCCTCGACTTTTTTTATTTATAAATTTGCCCCAAAATTTTTAATATTTATACTTTGGCCCCAAAACTCATTTTAGATACTACTAATTTCCATAATTTATTTATCATGTAAATTTTATGTTTCATAATTAATTTGGTGAAATTTTGTGTTAAATTAGGTATTTTAAGTATAAAATTTGAAATTTAGGTACTAAATTATTATTTTACCTCTAATTGTCTATTTTGGGTACTAGATTGTTATTTGACGTCTTACTGTATAATTAAGGACTATAAAGTCAACTAAATTAATTATAGGGTCTTATTTGTGTATACCGAAAAATTCGAGGTGTTACAGGTGGTGGAAGCGGTGGTCTTTGTGACGAAGCTCAGGAGGCTAGAGCCCCGATCCTAGGGGACAAAGCATTGGAACGTTAAGAGCAGCGTATACAGGGATGCTTAGAACAACAGATTGATCGCAAATTTCGTCATTTTGAAGAATGATTTGACGAAATAGCTGACAAACCTATTCTTGTCTATAGGCAGATTGACAATGATGTTGAAAGTTTAGAGGATGAAAAAGACGAATCTGTAGAAGAAGAAAATATTGGTTATGGGGGCAGGCAACGATATGGCAGATTTCATAGGAGAAATTATGATAGAGATAAATATAGATACACAAAGGATGATAGAGAAGGTAACGATTTAAAATTAAAAGTCGACATACCTTATTTTAATGATGGTTTAGGGATAGAAGATTTTATGGATTGGATTGTCGATATAGACAAGTTCTTTGATTATATGGAAATCCTTGTGGAAAAAAGGGTTAGGTTGGTTGCTTGTCGTTTGAATGGAGGAACTTCGGCTTGGTAGGACAGATTGCAAAATAGGAGGGTAAGAGAAGGGAAGGGTCATGTACACACCTGGTATAGGATGAAAAGGCTATGGAAACAAGAATTTTGCCTCCAGATTATGAACAAATTTTGTTCCAGCAATACTAGCGTTGTCAGCAAGGCAATAGATCCATTCATAAGTATACAATAAATTTTATGCGACTGGCCAAGAGAAATAATTTATATGAGACAGAAGGGTAACAAGTGGCTAGATACCTTGATGGAAAACTGTTTATTGGGGACAAAATTGGAGTCTAGAACTTGTGGACATTGTTTGAAGAAAAAAATGGCAATGAAAGCGAAGTTAATGCAGCAGGAGAGGAGTAGAAGGGGTTTTGATAAATTTAGAGCTGCCAATTCAGTAGAGAAGACTAAAACAATGTAGAAAGTTTTAGGGCGCAGTGATCATTATGCTGCAGAACGCAGTAAAGAGGATAAGGCAGGAGGAAAACGTCCTGTAAATGAAGCAAAGGAAAAGGGAATGCAAATACAAAAAATTTGAACCTAAATCCTTATGCCAAACCAATTGTAGGGAAATGTTACAGGTGTAACCAGCCTAGTCATAGATCAAATGAGTGTCTTAAAAGGAAAACAGTAAATATGGCTGCTAGAGAAGAAGATGAGGCAGAGTATTGTTATGAACCAGATGGGGAGGAGAAAGATTTTGAAGAAGAGGATATTGAAAAAGCTAATTATATATTGCAGAGGATGATGTTAGCTCCAAAACAGGAGGGGCATTCTCAATGCCATCAACTATTTCGGACTAGATGCACTATTTTCAATAAGATTTTTACTGTTGTGATTGATAGTGGTAGTATGGAGAACATTATTAGGAAAGAGGCAGTAAAGAAATTAGCAGGTACCTGTGGAAAAACATCTGAATCTTTATACCTTGGGCTAGATAAAATCTAGAGCGGGAAGCATTGAGGTAACAAAATGATGTAAAATTTTGTTTTCCATTGGTAAATATCATGATGGTAAAATAGGTTAGTTTCACTATTTAAGTTGGACGAATCAGTTTCACTATTTGATTTCAGTTTACTTGGTGAGTGGATCGATTTCACTATTTAAGACACGAGTTAAGCATGGTAAGTGTTTAGCATTTAAACACACTAGTATAGGTGAATGGGTATCAGAAAAATGGGATAGTGGGTCAGTTTCACTATCTTGGACACAGGTTAGGTAAGTGCTTAATGGATCAGTCTCACTGTTTAATTTTGGTGAATTAGCTTCACAAGGTTGGGTAAAGATCGAGTTTGTATAGTTTGAGGTAAGTGGATATGTTTTATTGTTTCAGGTATAGGTCAGGTATGTACACATCTTGGGTAAGTGTTTACTTCATTTGGTTTTTCTCAATTGGAGACTATTTGGGGTTTGACTACTGACTGTAGTTTTTTGGTCCTCAAATATGAGGAAGTAAGATCTATGCTTTGACATATGCTTGCATGATATACGTGCATGCATGAGAAAATTTAGTTTTATAAGCATAATATTTAATTTTATTATGGTACATGGACCCTAGGAGGAGTCAGGTTCTAGGGTCAATTACATGAAGGCTAGGTGGCTAAGCTTAATCAGGGTCCTGCAGAGCAGCAATATACCTAACCACTTGTGTGGAAAAACTATACTGCATATCTTTCTAAAAGGATTAGGGATTCATCGAGAGTTTGGATATATTCACTATCTCCCAACATACCCAAGGAGGGCTTCCAGGTCAATGCTAGTTTTCAGGCTGAAAATCATAACTAGTAGCGGACAAGGAGTCCATGTAGTGATACATGCAATGCAAAGTCAGTTTCAATTTGAAAACCAACTTTTGAATTTTTTTTGAAAAATATTTTATTTTTCAAAAATCAGTTGGTAGTCCTCTTTTCATTTTGAAAAAAAAAAATGACAAGTCCCTAGTAAAGTCGTCAACTGTGAGGCCTTAGCCGAGCATTTGGTCGAAGAATCAGAATACTCATTTGGGTTTCTCATTTAACCGTTTGGAATTTTGGTTTATCATTTTTTGGAAAATTTGTTTCATTTTTGTTTTGAAATCTGTTTTGAGTTTAATTGTATTTTAAAAATGAGTTTTGGGGATTCGCCATCTTAATTTTTTTTTTAGAGGAAAATATAATGAAAAAACCAAAGAATAGCTCTAATTTAATTTTCACAGTGGATAAAATGTATTAGACTTTTATAGGGACTAGGTTTTTGATTTAAGAAATTTTGACTTGGTTTTAAATTAATTATGATTTAAAATTATGATTTCACGAGTAGTTTAATATGCATGAAAATTATATAGATGTTAAAGCAGTAAATAAATCGTAAAGGGATAAAAAAATTAAATAATTATATAAATAATAATTGAGGATATTAAATCTAACCCTTATGAGTTATAGGTTAATCACAAATTCCTCAATTGGAATTGGAGGGATTGGCTCTAGCCCTTATGGATTTTAGACCAATCACATGTTCTTGAAAATGAAATTAAAGTAATTAAAGGGAAATAATAATTTTAAGGTTTTGGATTTGATGCTTGATTGAAGAGCATGTCTGCATATTCCATTTGAATGAGAATCAAAATCTGTGTAGTTCACCCTTCTTGCAAAGGGTTTGGGTTTTGAGTACACTGATCTGATTTTGGTTTCCAGGATTTGGTTTGATTTCAGATCCCAGGTCTGATTTATAGTCACAGGACTGATTTGAACTGATTTTAGGTCACAAGTCATATTTGGACTAATTTCGGGTCTAGAGTCCTTTTAAGTAGATGACTCGATGAGCCATCGAAGCGGGACTTCTTTGGGAAAAAGAACTTGAATAATTTCGTTTTTCTGAAGGAGTCGTCATTTTCTATCAGGAATGCTATGTCCTAATACTTGGATTTTCTTATAAAAAATGTGTGCATTCCCATGGATGTTTATGCATTCCCTTGGTTTATGATATTGGGTCGGATTTGAAATAAATTTGGTTTTGAAAGTCTGATTATACCTTCCTTTGAGCTTTTTGGGTCAGTGGTGGTGGTCAGAGCAATTTACTGTACCATAGTTCTACTTTTCGGAGTTGGTTGAGTGGAATCGGGTTGGTTGTTCGGTTTTGCTAAATTAAACCCAAGGACTGCTAATTTAGGGTACTATTAGCCAAATGCTAGTCTTCTATTCCTCAAAATCCAAGGAGGACTTGAGAAACCAATTTAATCTAACGAGGGCAAATTGCTTGAAACTTGAGAGAAATTTGCTCATAGAGGGAGAAGAGAGAACTTCTTAAGGATAAATCTACTCAAGAAATTCGGGGTAGTGTGTAAATGAGGGGTGGAGGCTATTTATAGAGTGCTGAAGGGCATTCTGATCTTTTGGCTTCGGACCAAATCCGGCTGATCCGCCACTGTGTCTAGTATCATCCACCAGTAAGAGCAACGAATTCGGGTGGCTTGGCAGTAGCAGATCTGCCCTTGTTACTGGCAAAATTCGCCAGGCTTACTGGTGGATGACACCAGTAAGAGCTGGCGGATTTGGCTGGCCTGGCCAGTGAATTCTCGCGCATCCGTCTGTTTTTTGTCAATTTGTCGGTCTTCTAAATGCGGGACGAGTCTGGATAGGTCCGATGTGATTTCGTCTGAGATTCGGGCGTGTGAAATCCCATGTTCACAATTACACATGCAACTTCTTTGTTTCTCCGATCTCTACCCTCTCGGTGTTTTTTTTTTTTTTTTTTGCTTTTTGTTTTCTCAGCCCCCGATTTCTTCATTTCTCCACATGGGCATGGGCCGTCAGTGGGATTCCTCTGTGGTTTGGTGTGGCTTTTAACTATATCACCATCAACTTTATCAAAAGATACAACTATTCTAGACACTTCAATTGAAACTGTTAAGCCAAAGAATTCTGAACCATTATCAGATCGTAGCTCTATTCGATCCCCCCCTAATTCAAATGATGCAAATCAATCCTCAAAGCTGCGTTCAGCATCACCAAATGAAGAAACCCACATCAGAGTAAATAACCAGTGGAAAGCTCAGCATCCTCGTAGGATGAGAAGAAATCCTCAAGGTAATAAATCAGCTGAGAAAAACCAAAGTGGTGATGATGTTTTCTGGTCTCCTGTGCGTTCACAAATGATACAGGTATGGGTTCATATGGGTTTTGGATCAACAATCATGGCTTCGTATGGGTTCTAATCATCTTTCACAATTGAAAAGATTATAGATGTGATTTAGAGTTTTGGTCCTTGAAATTCCTCGACGTTGTCGTCTTCTTCTAGATACGTACTATCCAATAGATAACTTATAGATATCAGGAAACTGAATTAATAATTAATTAAGATTTTTTTTATTACTTGAAATTTAAATTTATAAATTCTTTATATTAAAAAATAATTTCAATATCAATAAGTCAAATATAAATCTCATTATTGATAATTAATTGGCCAATAATGTCTAATATGATTAATTGGCCAATAATCATGTTGTGTTGATTCCAAGTCTTTCTGTTACAAGTTTACCGAAGCATAAGTTTTTCTTGGAGGAGCATTATGAAGATGGGGGCTCCTATTTGCTCCAAACTCCAAGTAATTGGGAATTGCTAGATTGTTGCTTTAAGAATAGGAATTTCTTTAGTTATTTTATGCCATGCCTCTTCTAGCCATGATCAGCTTGTAAATTTTACTTTCAGGCCACCTTTGAGAGATATGGTAGAGACAGGAGTGGGCAAATTGATTTTTTAAACTGAGAGAAGCTCTTTACACGCTTGGTTATGCAATTCCACATTCTGTTCTACAAGTTCTATCCAAGTATTACAATGGAACAGGCAGAAGAATTGAACTCAATTTTGAAAGTTTGGTCGAGTAAGTTTACTTATCCAATATGTTGTAACATACATTTACTTGGCTGAAAGTTAGTTTGATCTGATTATATTGTTCTCTTTGACTTGCATATGTGGGATGATTGTAAAGGTGAGACCATAAATTCCTACAAGTTTATGCGTTATCTTTACTTGTGAGACGGATGCAAATGCACCCTTTGTGGAATAAACTTAACTTGGTACTCTTTTAACTACTTGTATTTGTGTTTGTGTTCCTGATGTTACCATGGCAACTTGCTGTGATTTCAGGGTTTGACTGAAAATTTTAAAGAGAAGGACAAGCAATATACTGGTATGACAACATTTAAGTATGATGAATTTATGCCGATAATAATAATCTAATACTAAACTTTTTTTTTTTCATAATTTTGTATTTATTAATTTGTAGGTATATGGAAGATTATTGGAAGTTCTTGAAGAGCTTGAAGGTCATAATCAAATGTGTTTTATTGTATAGATATATTAGATAGATATATTAAATTTATATTTAAATTTTATTAGTTATTAGTACTTAATAATATAAATGTATTATTAAGTAATTTATTATTTATTATAGTAATTGCAAAATGATTTGGATAATATTGTGTAAAATTTTATAACCATCATTCATGATTTTTATTTTAATTGATGATTATATTTAGTTGAAATATGTTTTGAAGTGATGTAAATATTTATTTTAAAGTTATATATATATATATATATATATATATATATATATATATATATATATATATATATATATATATATATATGTCTTATTTAG